>VDFB02362860.1:112516-127698 GCA_007258455.2 Sequoia sempervirens | reverse complement strand
AATCTCCGGTCGATACATAAAGGCGAACTTATCATCAACAAGCCGCTAGTGGTATGGAATAAAGCGAAGCTATCTCAATAAAACACCACACACCAAAATAAGCTACTTGCATGAATTTAAGCTACTTGGATACGAAAGGAAGAAGAAACCTTGCTAGCATTTCATGACAAGACGAATACCATCATCAATGAAAAGATCTATTATCATAAAATGTGTTACACAACAATCTCCTCAAAAGTTTTCAAAGGGAAAACTTTCTCTCTTCTCCAAATTATGCAAAAATGCTCTACAATGCTACACTATCTAACTCTAATGCTAATACTCTCTCAATGTCTACTATCCCAATGTCTAATCTAATGTTTTTCAAATGAGGGGGACTCCCCCTTTATATAGCTAGCCAAGTCCCAAAAGACGGCTAGGGTTACAATCAATAGAGTGGCCAGAATCGTGCCACCTCAGCCCTAAACAAGATTGCCCTAAAAACCGCCACAGAGGAGAGTGGGGTAATAAATGCGCCATAATGTCCACCATCATCCTTCTAGAAGATTCCATTTGTAGACGTGTTCACACTGTTCTCGATCTTCTTTCTTGACGTTGTTCTTTGACTTCTTCCACTTGAGGGTTTTCATCTTTGTCACTTGAGCTAACACTTAGCCATTTTCTTATAACTTTTTCTTCCTTTGAGATTGAAACTCATCTTCATCGTGCTTCCACTTCCAGACATCGTGCTCAGGCTGCAACGTTCCTCCTGCAAAACAAGCAAGGAGAGAAGCATTAGAATACTTCATGATATAAACTTAACTCACTCACCTGATCCTCACGCTCCAACTTTCAAGCGTTCATCGCCAACTTTGCGTTCAAACTCATGCCTTAGACAAACTTCATCTTTGAGAAATTCATTTCACCTGCTGGAGCTCTGATAACCTCGATTTTATTCATTTCTGGCTCAAGTAAACTATCTTCACGAAGGATTGAAGCAAATCCACCTAGGCAGTTTCTTTCAAATTCATCGTATGGAGAATCTTACCTTGAAAACACATTTTCTTCATTTTTGCCTTAGAAAATTTTCAAATTTCCCTTAGGAAATACATCAACCTGGTGCTCACTTAAAATCTTTATCCCAAAATTCTCGACAAGCTGTGGAAGACCTTAAAATCAATTCCTCATTGATAATCTTCGATACCCAGAAGAAAATTTTCTCCAAAACGCATCGAACCCATGGGTGCTCAACGAACGGGTTCATTTTATTTCTCTGAATTTTGAACCTTAGAAAATTATTCTTTCAACAATTTTATTCTCGTTCTTCGATCCCCTCTGAGAATTTTGCTCTATCTTGAAAATTTTTAATAATTCTGTATAGCTGGCATTCACTGACTTCACCATTGAAAAAAATTGCTCGTGCCTCAGGAAAAAGATTTTATCACTTCATCAAACTTAGGCGTTTTTCCCAAGGAAGAAAATATTTTGCCTTAGAAAAATTTTAAATCACTTTGAAAATTTTTTTTTTTGCCTTAGGAAATTTTATATCCAACTTGATCAACTTTGCCTGTGAAAATATCAACTCCACTCAGAAAATTTCTATGAAGGCGCCTAGCATATTTTATTTCCCACTCCACACTTGCAAGGTAAATTTATTAAAAATTCCGACGCCTTAGAGAAATTTTAAAATCATCTTAGGCGCCTAGCATACTTAGAAGAATTTTAAAATTACGCCTTAACAATTTATTTCCATCATCTTAAAATATTTTCCAACACGCATCACTTCACCACGCCTTAGCAAATTTTCTAACACCTTATGACTCCCACCACCTTGGCGCATGTAGCACACTTGAGAGGAATATTCAAATCCACGCCTAGCTGAGAATTTTCACCCACCTTTTACCTTATTTACTACCTTTATTCACCTTTCACATCTCAACTTTGGGCGCATTTGAGACATAGAGGATGAAGTCTTTAACGCCTTTGACCACCTTGGATTACTTGTGAACTTGGGCGCATTTCCTATGTAGTGAAGGATGGGCGCATTTGGGATGTGTAGAAGGACGAAACACTTGCCAATGCTTTGACCTTTGACTTTCTCCTAAACCCGGCGCATTTCCTATGATGTAGTGGATGAAGATTCCAACGCCTTAGCTGGTGACCTTTCAGCTCCCTTTGCTTTGTCCTTATGTGGCCCCATTTGGGCGCATTTCTTGCCTTGAGGAGGATGAAAACATTTGACTAGTTTGACCTTCTTGTGAGTGGGCGCATTTTCTTGCAGGTGGAGGACGAAATTTTAACTTAGCCATTTTTTTTTTTAAACTTCAAACGCCTTGTATGCGACTCTTCACCTTCTCCGTTTTCGTCTCTACATGCCTTGTTTTGGGCGCATTTTGCCCATGTAGGAGGATAAAAAGAGTTGACTTTGCTTTGACCCTCTTGAACTTGGGCGCATTTGAACTTGCATGAAGGATGGCGCACTTAGAGGGTGATGGAGGATATTTTCCCATACTTAGAATTTTTCTTGGGCCTCTTGCTTGCATGTGGGCGCATTTTGGCCTAGGTACTGGACGAGTTTGGTTGACTTTCTTTGACCATTCCAGCTTTGGGCGCATTTTACCTCTCATGAAGGATGGAACCAATACTTAGACATTTTTTATGACTTCTAGCTTGATGAGGGCGCATTTGGGGGTGGCAGGCAGATTTTAATGCCTTAGAAAAAATTTCAAACATCTGAAGGCAAGCTGGGCGCATTTTCAAGGTGGTGGAGGATAAAGCTCCAGACTTAGACATTTTTTTATCATCTTTCGCCAGCTTACGCGCATGCTATTTATAGTAAGTCCTTTTGATTTTCATACTTCGGAAGCTCAGATTGCCATGAAATTTTAAACACTGGATCCTCGCGACCTCATTACCCTGTTGACACTGCCACTTTTAGCTGACCTGCTATTTTTAGCATGTTTCCGGAGGTGGTTTACTAAAAATAGTAACCTCATGTTTCTGATAGCTCCATTGCTTTCCGGATCAACGGGGAATTTAATGAGAAGTTCCTCATCCATTGACTGTTAGGTGACAACGGCGCATGCACGATTTGCTTATTTTTGGCGGTTTCCAAATTGACTTGCTATAATGAAAGTGAAGTGCTCCGATCGACTTGAAATTTCACCGGCAAATAGCCTGAAGAATGCTGATCGCAGTGGTTTACATTGGATTTCGGAGATTTTGACTTTTGATGCCTATATTTAGGCTCCGAAGCTGGAAACCCTAATTCACTTTGCATGCGTATCAAATGAACTCTGTCTGTTCTCATTTCCGTGACACTGCGATCAGCTCGTGATTCTGAACTGCTGGGAGGTGGCTGCCGGGACATACCTGCTAAAAATAGCAAGTTCCTTACTGAGTGGGAATCTCCGTTTGCATGTCACACCATCGCGAAGCTCTCGAAAAACCCATCAGGAATCACCCGACATGCAAAAGAAACCTCGACATGCAAACCCTAAAAATAGCCTCGGAAGGCTGAATCCTGAAAGTAGTCGTCTCGGCTTGCATGTTACATCATCGCGAAGGTCTTGAAAAACCCAGAAGGAATATGCAGACATGCAAAGAAAAACTCTGCATCTGCACCCTGAAATTTGCTCTGGAAGCCGGACTGCTAAAAATAGTAAGTCGTCTGTTTTCGCTCAAATTTGGCATGCAAGCAGTCTGATATACTCTGAGTGTGGTGTGACTGTCGGAATCTCGAAAATGTTGACGAATCGCCTGTAATCTCACACTTACTAAAAATAGTAAGTACCTCGGAATCTGATAAATTTTTGCTGAGAGCCTGATGGAAGCATACTAACAACAATGTTAGGCCCAATTTTCAATTTATTTACCTTGCTCGACCTCAAACTGACCAGGAAGACTCAAACCCTAATTTCAGACTTGGCCAAATTCACGCTTAAGCTCAAAGGCGGAGAAATCCCGGAAAGACAGACCATAGAAAAGAGAGACGGAGAGAGAGAGAGAGACCAAAAACCAAAGCCAAAAAGACCAGAATGGAGCAAAAATTAGGGGTCCCCATTTGAATGGGGCGATGTGTGAAAAAGGTCACAACACTGAGGCACGGCCATGTGAAGGGTGTGAGAGCCATCCTCATCTGTTGATATCTTTGAAAATTTTCGTGCTCTCTTCTTCTGTGGAGGTACACTGATCCTGTTCAAGAACTCTTCCATCTCAACTACTGGATCAATCTCCTTGTTGGGGCTTCTTCTCATCCTATCCCTGAGCCAATCAGGCACATTGTATTGTATATCAAAGGGCTGCTGCTCTTGTGCCTCTACTTCTCGAACTTGCTCAACTTCTACATCATTCTTGCGAGGCTTATCATCCTCAAGTGGCTGAGTGTCTCTTGAAACTATATCATCATCATCATTCATAGCCGCCTCTAATTCTTGCTGAAACTGAGGGTCGGTGGTAGTCCCCTCATCATCCTGCTGATCAACCCTACTAGGTGCATTGACACTCTGGCCAACTGACTCTCTCCGTGGTGGCTGATTGTTTTCTTGTACTACTTTCACTTGATTCAATGCATTCCTCTGATCAGCAAATAAAGAGACCTCCTGTATACTTGGAGAACGTGTCTCCAATGGCGTGGGCGATGCAACTCGTGGAGGCTCCGGCCGAATAGGCTCCTGCCGAACTGGCTCTTTCCTTCTGGATTCTGGACCTCGTGTAATCTGTTTCTTCCTGCCGGTGGTGGGTGTCCTGTGATCTCCCATCAAATTGTAAGTCAAAGCAATTGACCTATTCTTCAACTTGTTTACACGCCTATCAACCCATGCTCTGGTAAATGTCATGACCGGAATAGAAAGTGTGTCCAAGTCAGCAACCTTTGGTTCTGACCAATCTGGGAGTGGAAGTGGAGTATCTCTTACTGCTGCATAGTCTGGATGGACAACATCCATATCCTCATTCACCTGGTCTGGAACCGGAACAACTTCACACTCCCTGATCAAAGTAATGGGCAACCGAGAGAACATTCTTTTCCTGACTTCAATCTCATCTGATGCATCAGCCCAATAGTCCTCAATATTTGCCTTATGTTTAAATTCTTCTGACAGTACCCATTTGATGTTATTATGTGGGTCATAGTGCTGTGGGCTGGTGTGATATGAAAAGTGATAAAATTGAAGCTCACTCTCGGCCTCTCTAGCTGCTTGTATTGAAGGACACACCTCATCTGAGTTGCCCATGACAATCGGGAAGTCAACACCTCCCTTCTTCTTCTTTTGAATTTTATCGTAGGCAACCAATTGCCTAGATATCTCTAGCATTAAAATTCTATCTGTTGGGTACTTAGGCAGCCTATATGGATATGATGAAAAACCTTGCAGCCTTATGTAAGAAAACTTCGGAAACTGAATAAACCAGCACCCATACCTTTCAATCAATTCCTGGGCCTCTCTCGAGATTCTGTGATGCAACCGCTCCCGAAGCAATCTTGTGATATGCATGGTGAAGGCATCGTTGACACGCTTGTAATGAGTAGTACTTGCCAGGTGCAACTGCGGACACGCGTCATGGATTTTAAATTGGTGAGAGCCACAACCAACAGGCTCCTTATAAGAAATCCCTCTGTATTTTGTCATACGAGCCAGCATATAGATGATGTAAGAGCTCATGTAAAATGTCTTCGTCCTTCTCAGGCTCAGGAGCTGCTCATGCAAATTGTCACTGATCATCTCGGCCCAGTTGACGTAGTCTTTCCCTTCCAGCATGAGGTTGATGTAATAAAACATCCATGGCTCAAAAATGAATGACTGTGGGCAACCACCAACTCTGCTCAGCATCATAATGAGGTCACAGTACTCCTGCTTCAAGTCATCTGCTATGATTTGCTTTGGCAGCTTTGTACGAGAAGGCTTGGGATTGCTCATCCAGTGAGTGTTGATTGTCTCCATGCATCTCTCGAATGCAGAAGCATACATTCGCTCAGCTCGCTCTCTGGATTTGTAAACCATGTTTCTGTGCACTGGGATCCCGAAAGCTTCACCAATGGCCGAAGGAGTAAGATTAGCTAGCACTTGGCCATCTAGTGACATGATCGATCTGTGATCCTTCTCATAATAATTGGCACACTCCATCATCAGCTCCAAACACTGAATGGTTGGTGGGAAACCAGCAGCTGCATATAATCCGCTTCGAAAAATGCTGTGTGAAGTAGTCGAAGGTCGATGACTTCCAATCCCTAGCATTCTGTTTTTGAAAGTTTCAAGGTTGATGGAGCCCATGTTGGTATCTATCAGCTTGCCCAACTTCGAAATGAAATTTGACTTTGGCATGAATGTTTTGCTCAGCTTCTTGATCACAGCCTGTCTGGATGCAGCATTGTTATCTTTGCCAGTCGCCCTTGCCTCAACCATCTGCAGGACAATAAACATTCATCAGCAAATTAATTTATAAAATAAATAAGACATCGTGTAGGGGCTGCAGTCGACTTCAAGAACTTGAGAAGCTGCAATGACATTTCTTATTTGCAAACCTCAGCTTCTTCACAATATTTCGAACTTCAATCACTTAGCAAGCTTCAAATCAGCAAGCTCACACCTTCAGCAAATTTCAAACAGCAAATTGAGCTTTTGAAAATTCGTATTCCACACTCAGCAAATCAGCAAGTGCGCCCTTCACTAACTCTTCTTACTCCAAGGCGTCCCCAGCTTCAGCAATATAATCTTCTTCAAGTTGAATTTTCCTCACTTGCACTGGCAACTCAAGGCGTCCTTCTTAACTTCAGCAATTTCGAACTTCAGCAATAGCAAATTTCCAACGCCCTTCACTCAGCAATTCTTCGACTTGGAAAAATTTTGAACTTCTCAGGCTTCAGCAATGCTTAGCAACAATCTTCAGAGCAAATTCAAATTCTTCAACTGTGAAAAACAAGTGAGAAACTTCTCAATTTTATAGCCAAAAATCGAATTCTAGAAGGAGCCAATTATAGCCAGTACATTTAATTTCCACTACTCCACTTCAAGAATTCGAATTTTCCCTCTCTGGTATTTCTGACACTTGTCTCTCGACGTCAGGAATCTTGTTCTTCTAGAAACTCGACTTTGACTGGCATCTTTGAATTTACTTTCAAAAAAATTGATTTAAATTCATCTTTTTATTCCACCAGCCGGAGCTCTGTCACTTGAATTCGAATTTAACTCCTCTTGAGTTCTGGAAAATTCATCATCGAAGAATTGGATCAAAATCATCTAGGCAACACATTTTGAATTCATCATTCGAATCATTTTCCTTTCAAAAGTCGTTTTACTCAAATTTTCCTTAGAAAATTTTAAATTCTCCCTTAGGAAAATCTCACAATTTGAGCACTGATTAAATTCTTCACTGAAAAAGGTGTTGGCGAAGCGCGGAAGACATGGAAATCCATCTATCATCGCAAATGTCCAGTACCCAGAAGAGAATTTTCTCCAAAACGCTTCAAATCCATGGGTACCCAACGAACGGGTTCATTTAATTTTTTTTTTTAAAATTTTGAACCTTAAAAAATATTATTCTATAAATTTAAATCCGTTCTTCATCTGTGATCATCCTGTGTTGCTCTTACCTGAGAAATTTTATCAATCCATCCTGCATTATCATCCTGACTTCACCACTGAAAAAATTGCTCGTGCTCCAAGAAGAAAATTCATCATCTTGAGTTCTAGGCGTATTTTCTAAAGAAGAAAATATTTTGCCTTAGAAATTTTTTTTGAAATCATCTTGGAAATTTTGCCTTGGAGAAATTTTTGCCTTAAAAATTTTATTCAATCTTGCTTATCCTTGCCTGTGAGAAAATCACCAACTCTACTCAGAAAATCTCCATGAGGGCGCTTAGCACATTTTATCCTCTAACACCTTCAATGCCTTAGGAAAAATTTATCATTTTGAAAATTTCAACGCCTAGCAACTTGTTTTATTCATCACCTTACATTTCATTTCATAGTTGGAAAATATTTTTTTACTTGAAGTTCCAACGCCTTAGGAGAAATTCTCATAACATCATCTTATATTTCACTTTGCCACCCTTGGCGCATAGCACTTGGAGGAAAATTAAAAACCACGCCTAGCATTTACCCTGCTTTCACCACGCCTTGAAGTATTTTCAACACCTTTTACCCCATTCACCACCCTTCATTCACTTTCACCACCTCAACTTGGGTGCATTTTCATGTAGGTGAGGGATAAAAATCTTTGACTTGTTTGACCCTTCTTGAACTTGGGCGCATTTTAGCCTGTGTGGAGGATGGGCGCATTTTACCCCTTGAGCAGGATGAAACTTTGTACTCAGAATATTTTCATGCTTTCTCTAGTTTCCCTTGGGCACATTTGAGCTAGGCAGGAGGATGAGAAACGTTGACTTTCCTTGACTTTTTCTAGCTTCCTTGCTGGATGGGCGCATTTTGGCATGTGTGGTGGACGAGTTCAATACTTAGAAATTTTCCATGCTTCTTCATCAACTTGGGCGCATTTTGCCATGGCTGCAGGATGAAGTTCCAGACTTAGAATTTTTTCCTCATTTTTGCCAGCTTTCATGCTCTGCTATTTATAGTAAGCCCTCTAATTTTGCATCTCTGAAGCTCAGAACGATTTGAAATTTTAAACATTGCATCCTCATGACCTGGTTACCTTGTTATCACTGCTATTTTTAGTCGACCTGCTATTTTTAGCCCATTTCTGAGGATGATTTACTATAAATAGCAACTGCTTGCTTCTGATAGCTCCATTGCTCCGATTAACTTGAAATTTGAATGAGGCGCTCCTCACCACGTGACCTGACTACTGACGTCAGCGCATGCACCTGACTTGCTATTTTTAGCCTGTTTCCAAAATGACTTACTATAAATAGTAAGTGCTCCGTTTGACTTCAAATTTTTGTGAAATACGGAAGGGCGTTGATCGCGGTGGTTTACACCGGTTTTCAAAATTATGACTTTTTACCCCTCTTTTCGGGCTCTTTGAGTTGGAAACCCTAATTTTTCTGCATGCGTATCAAATGATCACGGTAGCCGTTTACGCTGCATTCGCGATCAGTTAAGTGATTCGGGAGAATTAGGCTGGGTTTCCCTACTAAAAGTATTAAGTTCCTTATTTGAGTGATTATCTCCGACATGTCATACCCGCTGCGAAATGTAGAAAACCACGGAGATCATCGACATGCAAAGAAACCGACATACAGGCCTAAAAGGAAATAGCCTCGGTAGATTACGAAAGTTATGCGTCTCGTTTTGCATATTATCTTTATCCTTGAAGGTCTTTCGAAAAACCCATAAGGAATATCCAGGACATGAAAAGAAAAACTACGCATTTAAATAGCCGAAATTTGTCGGAATGCAGATTTGCTTCAAAACAGAAAGTTATGCATTTTTAAAACAAATTTTGCATCGCAGCTGACGCTGATGTGCTCACGAATCTTTGTGTGGTAGCCGGAATCTCAAAAATGTTGACGAATCGCCTGAATAGCAGACTTACTAAAAATAGTAAGTACCTCAGAATTTGATGAAATTTTGCTGAGAACCTGCTGGAAACATGCTAACATCAATGTTAAGCTCAATTTTCAAGTTATTCACTTTATTCGACCCCTGTACTGACCAGGAAGCCAAAACCCTAATTTTCAGACTTGAGGTCAATTTTGCAGCAAGCTCGGTGGCGGGCCACCGATCCTCGAAGGCGGACATCGAGGAAAAGAGGAGAGAGAGAAAAACCAAGCCAAAGACCCGAGGAATGGAGCAAAATTAGGGGTCCCCATTTTAGATAGAGGCTGATGTTGTGAGTCCTGCTTGATGTAATCTTCTTGGTACATCACTTTGGCAGATCCTTGTTCACCTGTGGCTGTGGTTGCTGGTGCTGAGGAGCTATGCAGTCAAATCTACCTCCCCCTCTAGGTTTATGCACATCCATGAACTCATGAAAAGTCAAAGACTGCCTGGTCTCAGGTGCCAATGACGAATACTCTCCATAGAATCTAGTCACATCTGCCACTGACATGCCATTGTGTGGCTGAAACTCATGATGATGACCCTGCTGCTCTGACTCCGGAGTCGAAGGTGGTGTCTCTCTAGATATGAATGTAGGTTGTTCAGGCCTACGCTCATGATAGATAGGTGATGACTGTTGCGGTGCTGACACCAAAGGCTGGTCTACGCCTACAGTCCTGCTCGTCTGTCCTATCTGAATATAGTGCGGCTGGGATGGAGTATACTACCTCATTGTGCCCATCAACTGGGACATCATGTCCATCATGTTATCATGCCTGTGTCTGAACTCCTCATTAGTAATATCACCTTCGGCATGCTCTTTCTCTAGATCCCTATGCGTCCCTGCAGAAATCTCACGATCTGCCATCAGTGTTGTGACACTGTTCTCACTGCAATTGGAACTGGATCTATGAATACCCAGAACCCCTGACACTGTCTCACCTTCAGGAATAGGTGGACCTGTCCAATCCTCAACTTTGCCTGTTCCTCTACCCTTACTGTAGAAAATAATATCTCTACTCATGAAAAAGCATAAAAAAAGCACACATTTGACTGAAAAAGCAACTAAAAAAGCACAGGATGGCAGGAAAACTGTGCTCTGATACCACTGTAAGAGACTAGGTGTCTCTCAACCCAAATCTTCTGACTGAGGAATGCGTTTTTTGTTTTGTTTGAAGTTTTGATTTTTTTGAGGGTTTTTGCAATATATATAAAGAATGCGATTTTTTAAATAATCACAATAAATAGCTAAAAATACCAGAACAATACAAATCAACGATCCTTGAACTAAGATTGCTTCTCCTATTCAAATCCAAACATTATACTCTGAAAGACAATACATGCAAATGAAAGGTAGCTGGAAAAATTATTATGGAAAACCTGATTTCTATGGCAGCCAGGCGCACAATGAAGAATATCAACAGATGATGACAATGCGTTTCTTTCCTTGTCCCAAAAGAAGCCAGATACTTCTGAGAAACTAGGCGACCAAGCTTGAGAAGTTAGAGACCCAAAAAGCAAGGCGTTTCCCTTATCTTCTTAACACGCCAAACTGCAGGTACAGTACGGCTTTAGCAGCAAATGATGAAGGTACGGTTGAAGATGAAAATAGCCTGTGATGTGATGGTTGGAGTTGAAAGTCTACCTCTTTATTTATTCAATGTTATTCTTCAAACCCTTAATGATTTTCTTCTAGTGAAAGCAGAAATATGACTTCTGAATAAAGTCACCTTCTGACAATCTTCAACTGATATCTCACAGTCTCAGTTTGCGTGATCTTGAAGAGGGAACGTTCTTCAAAATCTAGTGATTCGCAGAAACCCTTGTTTCACAAATCCCAATATTCTCAGAGAGATAACAAGACAAATTAGAATAATTCATGATGAAGTTCGATTTTCCTTTGAGATGAAATATAAAGCTTCTCTCCTTAGGTCGACCCAAAAAAGCAAGTTAAAGAGCATTTAAAATATTAATAAATTCGCCTCTTCAACTTAGGGAAATATATTAAATATGGCGTCCTTTTTAATTAATGACTTTTTGAGTATTTAAATCATTAATAATTGACCCCTTTAATATAAAGTATAAAATACTTTATATTATTCCATTGACATTTTAATATTTAATTAATTGACTTTATATTATAAAGTCATAACTTAAATATTTCCCCATATCATTAAATGCTCTGATATTCACTAACTGCTCATCGGACCGTCAGGCTGGATCGACACTAAGCTGACCAACTGAACTAGGTGCCCTGCCAGAAATAGAAACTCCTGCTTGCCTGACTTACCATAAATAGTAAGTACTCAAAAAACACTCTGAAAGTGTCTGCCAAGGCCAAACCTGATCAAACTGCTGGAATTATGTTCCCAAATGTTGATAATCCTCAAGTGATCCTCTAAACACTTCTGCTAGCCTACGAGGATCCAATGATAGGTGTTGTACCCCAAATAAATTTTTTTGGTATTCTGTGTAAATTGAGCTAAATCTTGTTAAAATGCCATGTAAAGTCTGTTTTAGGTCAAACCAATCATAGAATTTTGGTGGGCTTCTGTCAAGGAACACGCGCAAAATTCTGAAATTTTTAAAATTAGGGTTTTTTCCCCTATTTTCAGGGAAATCCCCCGAAAATAGGACCTTCCCGGAAATGATCGAAAATGATTTTGATAGGCTTAAAAGGCTTCACGATCACATTGGTCAAGTCAGAATCATCAAAAGACACGTTTTACTCTGGTGGGTCTCTTTCTCTTTTTCAGGAACAAAGTTAGGAGCTCCACAGCCATTAATGGCAGATTGGCCAGTACCAGGTGCTGAAAGCTAAGCTTCAAAAGCTTCAATGACACAACCATGGCAGAAAAGGTCGAAAAAGATGCTGTTTGACGAAGGAGATTCCTGAAAACGAAAAAGGTCAAAATTTGACTAACTCTGGAGATGTTACGAAGGGGAGATTGCTCACATGTTGAAAAGGCGCCTTTTTCAAGCAGGGGCGCCCATGATCTTTGAAGGTCAAATGAAGTCAGTAAGATCATCCGAAGCAGTCATTCTCAACGTTTGATTGCTGGCTCAACAGTGAAACAAACATCCAAATCATCTGATGAATGGATCGTAAGCGGCTGCTGACAAAGCAAAAAGAGGCAGTTGAGGAACTATCAGGAAACCACAGATAAACGACGAAGTTCTAAGAAAAAGAGCCTTTTCAAAAGAAAGGCGCCCTTTCTTTTGGACTTCCAGATGCTGACCAATGACAAAAGGCTTCCTTTGATAACCTTCTCAGCTCAAGCAAATCTCGGAAACGCAACTGCAAGCATCAATACCTGACAGAGCAGTCAACGGATAATCTGGATCAAAGTAGGCAACTTGTCAGATGAAAATAATCAAGCTAAAAGGCAAAAGCGCCCTTTTCAAGGAGGGGCGCCCTTGGATAAAGGAACCCTAATTTGAGATCCAGATTTCCCGAAGACAGTCATTCTTAGCAGAACAGAGCTGGTACCTGATGAAACGTCATGTGAAAACATCTGACTCTCCAATCAACGAGAAATCCAGTTCAAGGCACGAGAGGTCATTTCAAATAAGCTGAAGAACGAAGATTGAAAAATCACTAAGGCATTGGCAAAAGCGCCCTTTCTTGGGAAAGGCGCCTATTCTTTTGGAGCCCTAAACTCAGTTTTTATCATGCAGTCTCCCAGGCACTTCTTTCCAGTATGGATCCAGCTCCGCAGTGAATGTGTCCGTGACGTCTCAGGGTCAACAGACAACGCTAGATTCAGGATCAAACAGGGGGTTTTCAGGAGAAAATACTAAAAAACTTGCAAAAGATGAAAAGGGACGCCTAAAAGAAGTCAAAGGTCATTTGTTGACTAAAGTCAAAAGCTTTTTGAGTTAAAGTTGGCTAAAACGCTCCACGATTGGTGGAAATCACCTTTTTAACTTAAGATCAAACTCAAATCACCTTTTGAGCTTGTGTTAGGTCCCCAAATTTGTGGATCTGAAGCACAAACATATATATTCAAGGAGATGGCGTCCCCTTTTCATTATTTCATTGCAGATTCAAAGATAAAAACAGCCACAAGCTCTCAAGGACGCCATTGAAGATCTGAAGGAGGTTTTCATCCGTTCTTCATTTTTATTTGCAGATCTGAAGCAGGAAAAGATTGCCATTTTGAGGATTGGGTCAGAGATAGTTTTTTTTGAAGATCAGATAAAACTTCCAATCCACCTTCTGTCTTTTTCCTCTCTTCTTCTCTTAGGTTTTCTTGCATCTGACAGAAAAAGCAACAGGCTACATCAGATCAGATCAACTGGGTATATTCAGCATCATTTTCCGGAGAAACCCATCTCGACAAATTTTCCAAAATCAGCAAACTTACTGCCCCTATTTTTGGGGGTTTTTCCGAAAAAGTTTCAGAATCCAAATTCTGAGGAACTGGGTTTGTTCAGCATTGAAGCACGAACAAAACCCATGTGCCAGATTTTTTCCGGAAAAATACTTCTCGGCAGGGTGCTATTTTTAAGGGTTTCCGAAAATCATCTGAACTAGGTCAAGATTACAGTCAATCTTTAAGTTTTTCAGGATGCAGTACTCCCAGGGGCAATACGAGACCAAGACGGTCTTACTCCATGATTACCTGAAAACAGTTGACACAAATCTACACCAAGTAAATCCAGTGGTCGATTCGGAGCAGTTAGAAGGCATGAATCAAATAACATTGCAGAATATCGAAGAATCCGGATTGCTGCAAGCCGCATCAATTCCCATCACACTACAAAGCGTAGAGCTCGTAATCGCTTGTATCAAGCATTACAACCCTACCACCAGAGAAATCAGAGCAGCAGATGGAAGAATTGTTTGCAGTTTAAAACCTCAGGATATCGAAAGATGTTTTGATATTCCCTCACATCCTAGCAGCAAAGTCATATCATTGACGGAATGTGAGAAAGCTTTTGAGACAGCAAAGGACAAATGTCAAAGGATAATGGCCGAAAAATGGCTGAAAGTGACAAAGGCAAGCTTGCCTAAGTTGTTGGGGCGAGGAGAATGTAAAGACGAGTACGCAGTGTTAATCACTCTACTCAACAGAGTCACTGGAGAAGAAGATGGTCGTCAATTCCAGCCCTGGATGTACTATGTCATCGCTAAAATCATTGGCAGGAGGGAATACTATGACTGGGCCACTTTGATCAGTGACACACTCCACCGAAAAATCACTGGGTATCTGGAAGCTCATAGGTTCCACATGTGCTCTTACCTAGTATACCTAATAGCCTTCCAAGGCGATTTTAGGTTATTGAACAATGTGGGAACCTTAGGTGTGCAGAAGGTTCACGAGTATTTCACACGTCTTGAGTTTACTCAAGCGGAAAGACACTTCAAGAAGACAAGTGATCACTTCACCATGCACATAGTTCCTGAGCTTAACCATGAGATGCACGTGCGTATTTCACAGACAGCCAGAGAGGCAATGGTGGATTGGGCATATTGGTTTATCCAATTTCCTACATTCTCCTACATACGCGTGTATGGCTACATTGGCCACCCTGCCATGCTACCAAGACACCCTTCGGATAGGGTAGTCTTCATGGAGTTCCTGAGATAGTTGTCCGAGGTTCATATCCACTTGCGCTTGAAGAGGAAGACAGCTGTTAACTTTCCCGTTGAAATGGGACTATATAGATGTGGATTCGCGGTGGATGCAAAGATGATGG
>VDFB02362860.1:0-95760 GCA_007258455.2 Sequoia sempervirens | reverse complement strand
AAAGAAAGAAAGTTTTCCCTTTGAGGAGCTTTTGAGATTGTTATTGTAACACATTTTATGATAATAAGATCTTTTCATTGATGATGGAATTAGGTCTTGTCATGAAAATGCTAGTTTCTTCTTCCTTTAGTATCCAAAGTAGATTAAATTCATGCAAGTAGCTTACTTAGGTGTGTGGTGTTTTATTGAGATAGCTTCGCTTTATTCCATACCACTAGCGGCTTGTTGATGATAAGTCTGCCTTGTGTGGTCAACTGGATATTACATTGAGTTTAACTTCGGTTGTGATTTATATGCTTATATGCATCGTTGTGATGGTGTATGCATGTTAAGTCATAACTTGAACATCTTAAGTCATAACTTGAACATCTTTTGCTATTTCCCTTGAAGATTGCACCGATTTTGCTGAGGCTGTC
The DNA here is from genome assembly GCA_007258455.2 of Sequoia sempervirens. Lineage (NCBI taxonomy): Eukaryota > Viridiplantae > Streptophyta > Pinopsida > Cupressales > Cupressaceae > Sequoia > Sequoia sempervirens. The sequence goes on along the minus strand of VDFB02362860.1, from coordinate 95,344 downwards.
CGACGGAGGCTAGGTGAAATCTGGTTGAAGTCTATTGAAATGAAGCTCCACATATCTTGCATTTAGAATAGAATATAAATTTCTTAGGCCCCTTTCCTCCTTTACTTTCCGCATTTTCTGATTAGTTTTAGTAAAGGAACCACATTGCCAAATCATATACGTAAGAATCCCCTTCAAACTACATATCAGCTGCTAACTGTGAGAAATAGAACAAGCTAGTAAGTCCCCTAAAATACCGAACGACAAACACATCAACCAATTTGGGTCTATTATTAGCACTTAAGGAACCTTGGAGTTAGTTGGCCAAACTTTCTAGCAATCTTAGCATGGAATACTTTGATCAAAAGAGAGAACAAGTAGCTAAACTATTTTGTTCTTAGGCTGTTTAGTATGGTCACAAAACGCATCAACGGGTTGTAGGCGGCTAAGGTAGCGACTTTATCAACCAAGTTAGAAGGAAATCTCGGTGTATTGACTTGGAAATCAGCTCTAGCGGGTGAGTCATGCTCCGGCCCGTCATCATCCTGAGCATTATGCTCAGTTGATGAAGTCAATCAATGGATTGAACCTTTGATTAATGGCGACTATAATGCACGAGAAAAGGGCGCCATACATCCTCCAAGTGACATTCATGAGACTTGAGTTGACTTGGCAGCTTCTTTCCAAGTCAACTTGAGATGCTATTAAATGTAGTTGGAGTTAACTTGATGCTTCTTTCCAATTTTAACTCCACTTTCCTTAAATCATGCATTGTGAGATCCCACTAATTAAGGATGTCTAATTGACTTCCACGATTTGTGGATCTTAGATCTCCACTAAATGTGGATGTCTATTTTGGAGGGAGACTTTACATTTAAGTTCACCTTTAGTTTGCTTTCAGTCAACTGAAGTAGTTTCCAATTGACTCTTTGTTGACTTTCAGTTAACTGAAGTAGCTTTCCAGTTAACTGCTTGTTCCCCCTATTTAGGAATAAATCTTGCTAATTGATTGGCAAGAACTCATTGTTAACTCAAGGAGATTTTGGGGTTGCCCACTCCTTTGAGTTCTATAAATAAGAGCCTTGGGCTCATTATTTGTTTAACCTTTACTTGCTATGCAAAATTGCTGCGCCATTGTTGCCAACACTTTGAAAGCGAATATTTGTTCACTCTTGGATGAGAGTTCGTTGGATGATTGTAATTGTGCATGATTTCGTGCCTTTGCTTTCCCAACTTTTGTAGTTCGTTGATGAAGCATTGAAGAAGAATATCAGAAGGCGCTTGCATTTTGATCATCTTATTTGAGTTATGTCTACGTCCTGTGTTTAATAGCTTGTTGTCTCATTTCCCTCCTCGGATAGGAGTCCCTCCTCCTTGGATATTTGTTATTGACAGTTATCGTTTGATGTTGTTTAATGTGTTGACTTCCAAGCTATACTTCGGATAGGAGTCCCTCCTCCTTAGCAAGCTCGTTGGCCAAGGCATCGTGATTTTGTTGTTTCTAGTAAACTATTTCTTAAGCTCATACCTCGGATAGGAGTCCCTCCTCCTTGGCAGATCTCAGATCTAGTTTACCGTGTAGAGTGTTTGCTTGTACCAACCTTATCCCGGTGTATACCCGAGAGTTCAGAGCCTCGGTCATATTCTCTGGAGACGGTGAATTCAAGTGATCCAACCATCCCATTCCCGCTCCTTTACCCTCATGCTCTGTTCATCTTGAAGGTATTGGATAGATAGAAGCTAGTTAGTCGTAGTTAAGATCCGCAGAAACCAGAGAAAAGCTTAGCTACGGCGCATTGTGTTTATGCACCCTTGTGTCCTGCCGCTGAAGCATAAAAGATAGGAACTTAGTTAACATTTCCCTTCCCTACGCATTGCTCCCAGCAGAGAGGGACTTCTCCTCTTTAAATAACGAAGAAGTGTTGCAAAACATTTGAAATAGCTGAACGTTTACAATCAGCACTCCAGAGGTGCTAATTTAAACGCCAACAATAGGCTAACCTCTGAAATATCTGCACTGCCTAGGAAGGGGACATTACAATGTGCGGTCCTTTTCTTTTCCTTAGCCCTAAGGCCCCAAAAATACTTGTCATGGTTTTTGGTTGTAACAAGTCTTGTCTAGTTACGAGACTCAGGCTCGGCTCGGACTCGGCGCAAACTCGGCAAAATGAAAAAAAGTTGAAAAAACTCTAGAAATTTAGAGATTTTTAAGGATTTAAAACTTGTTTTGAAGCACCCTTTATTGAATACAACACAAATAAAAGCAAATTTGATCACATGCACAAGTATACAACAATCACATATGTATAAAGTACACAAATTGTAGTTGCGCTACTGAAGGAAATAGCATACTTAGATATATAAAATTAGTCAAATGTATACAAAACTCATGGAATATGAATTCCATGACATTAAATGTTCCAAACAAATATGAAATATCAAAACAATAACTACAAGTCTATGGCTCAAAGGAGTTTGCATCCTTCCTACGAAGGCATCTAAGGTGGGTCCTAGATGATGTAGCAACTATAACCATAGTCTCTGCTTGTGACTCCATGCCACCCTCACCAACTTTAGTTGTGGATGTGTTTGCTCATCCTTTAGCCTCCTCCTCTGCCATGGCTATAGCTTCAGCCTCTCTATTTGCCCGGTCAACCCAATCAAGGTCCTCGTCACTAACACAAGTATACATCGATCATATAAGTATAAACACAAATTGTAGTTGAGTTGCCCAAGGAAATATCACACTTAGATATATAGTCAAAGACTCAAATGTATACAAAAATCATTGAATACAGGGCGGGGTCGAGGGGTGAAGCCCCCTCCACCAAGCCCAAAATAAGACCTCCAAAACCATACAAACCTTCATGGCGTACATCATTTTTCATTCACAATAAGTAAGGAAAAAACAAGTTTTAACTTTAAATTTCAAGTAATTTTTTTTACTTTTCAAACCCTGCTCGTTGTCGAGTCCTGCTGACAAGACTCTCCTGGACTTGGCGAGTTTGGCGAGTCCACCAAACTCGGCGAGTCCAGCTAGGACTCGGCAGGACTCGGTCGAGTTCGAGTCCGAGCCCCCAGGACTCGGCCAGGGTGACTCGACTTGGGACTCGCCGAGTCTTGGCAAGTCCTGGCGAGTCTTGTTACACTCTTGACTAAGGATGCCCCTACATTAGATATACTCTTCTTGATTTACTATTTCTAGGTTCCATGCAATTAAAACAACAATGTAGGGCTTCAAATTAATGTTTCCTAATGGCTTCCATATGCAACACAAATTCATTATGCAAATTTCCACATGTTTGTATACATGCTCACATGCATTGCATATCTTGTTTCATACCACTTCCAGGCTATGGACAACATGTGTCTCTTCTTTCTTCCACGAGAATAGTAGTGTAACAAAGAGTATCTTGATTCTTTAAGTTAAGAGAGATTGAAAACTACTTATATTTGTTCTTATGAACAAGTACTACGCTTGCAATCAGCTGAACACACCATTCTATTGCTCTCTTAACTACTTGAGATAAAGTAGTAGTTACCTAGAATAGAAACAAGCAATCAAATAAAACAACAAATGCAAATGAGAGAAATAAACATTAAGATTTTCCCTAGAGAAACCAAATGTGGAAAAGGAAAGAAGAGTAAATCCTTGCCTTTTATTGCCTATATATCCTTTGCATATTTACAAGATTATTTCCTTCTCAACAACTACAAGGACACCACCAACTTATTAACAATATAATAATACTTGTAATGTTTTGCAATTTGCTTCCATGGCACTCTTTACTACACTTATATGCTACAACTTTCATAGTGATCCATAGACAAGGAACTTACACCTCACTTTGTTATCAGGAAACAAATTGACAATTGAAAATAACACAACACTCCTAACCACTTCAAGTGGATGTCAGACTAACCAAGGCAAGCATAAATCAAGAGAAACACAAAGAACTTCCCACTATGTGGAAACAATAGATATGAAACAAACATCATAAACTAAAAATTCTATTTCTGCTAGAGAATGTTGGTCCATTTTACTTTCCTAGCATCTAGTTTATGACTTTATTGTATTGTATACACCTAAATAGGATAAACTAAGTTTGGAAGTTGTGTCAATCAGTCATGTGCCCTTGACTTATGCACCCAATTAACACTTAATTGGTCAAAGTTGAGTTATACTCCTATCATGCTAGTTCATCTAGTTAGCTGCAACTATTATGCATGTTTGAATTTAGTTAGCTCCATCTATCATGGATGTCTACCTTTAGTTAGTTTCCACTTTTCATGCATTGCCTTGCTCTATACAAACCATAGTTCCAAGAATCGTCAAGAATCGATGAGTTTAGGGGAGTCGCTGGGCAGGTGAGGGATAGCAGGTCTGGAAGACTCGAGGGTTTAGTACTTGCCAGACTCACCAGACTCATCGAGTTTGGTAGATTGGCCAGACTTGCTGGGTTTGGGCGAGTCTTGATCCACAGACTCAACTGCGGCTGAGTGAAGCCAAAGACATAAAAAAAACACATTTAAAAGCACTTTCTTTTTTCTTTTTGGTTTTGTATTTGCCTCTATACCTCCAAAAGGCACTTCATTTCATTTTCAAGCTAAGGAAGAAAGAAAAAAGAGAGATTAGAGCCAAAACATATTTGCATTGAAGGAAAACCAGCAAGGAGATTGAGCACAAACTAGTTGTTGAATCACATTTTGTCATGTCCCCATCCCCGATTGAAACCAATCTCAATCTTGGAGGGAAACAGTTTTTAAACACTCCCATCTGCATTTACTAATAATACTTAAAATAATATTAAATATAAATAAAATAATAATAAAATAATAATAATAATATTTATGATATTAAATATAAATTTTTAATATTTAAATTTACAAGCTATCTTTGCCCGACCCCTTTTGAGGTTGGCACTTGCATTCCATATATATGTTGGATTTGTGTTCAATAAGGATCATCATGATTGGAGACAAAATTGTCTGTGCGAGCTCTTGGAGACGAAAACCTCCTGGGACTCCCTGCAAGGTAGGACAAAACCCCTACCCTACAAATTGTGAGTTTTCCATTCGAGTTTTATTTTCCACAAGCTAATATACATTCTGCATTCCCAGGGACTTGGCGGACTCTAATGATTATCCACTACTTACCCGATGGGAACAATAGGCTTTGGTGATATTGACTGAGCCTCAGGGTCTGGCCAACTCCTCAGACTTGTGCCATCCTTTGTCCACTCTCTGGTGTCTTCCCTTAGTGGCATATTTTGAGACCCCTCTTTTTGGCAACTGGCAAGAGACCGCTGCCCTAGGTCAAGCAAGAGCCGAGTTCTCATTCTGCGGTGTGTCTATGATTGGCTTCAGCTATTGTTAATGGTCACTCGTTCATTTCCAGCATTCGGTGTGTCAAGGTAGTCACTAGATAGCAACTAGAGATTCAACGGGTTAATTGTGATCGGTGAGGTGCCACCCTTGGATGTCGAACTTATCGCCATCTCTTGGACAGCCGGGCATTATGCATTATTCATCGTCGGGCTACTCACACTCATGATTCTATTCATCTAATCGAAGATCAAGACCAAGTCGGTATTGCTACCTAGCGCATCTTTGTGTGAGTGTTGATCATACTCTAAATAAATCAGAGTTGGCAATTGCTAGCTACATATCAACTTGTTGTGAGTCATTGATTCATGTACAAATCAGCGAAGATAACGATTGTTTACCAGTGAATACTATTGCTAGTTACTGTTTCAACTGTGTTGGGTTATCTGTGTCATAGTTAGTACCAATATAACATCATTTGTTAGTTTTAAATTTTGTTTGTTTCCACTCATCTTTAGGAGTGCATATGAGCTTGATTGTTCTAAATCTAAAGAATATTTATATCAATATCGTCTCATTGATTGGACTGCTTGAATTTAAATGCAAAGCTAACTCATCGTTTGTATCTGAGCTGGACATTTTACATAAATTTGGTTGCAAGTAGTAAATTACTATTTACATTTGGGTTCAACACATTATAGTGGTATCAGAGCTTTGCTTCCTGTCGGCCTGTGTGCCCGCTTCATGAGCGACAGGGATTTGGGATACCATCTTTGAGAAAGAAAGGCTACCATGGGTGACAAAGAAGATGAAGGACAATAGTTTGTCAAAGAATCCAAGTAGTTCCAATCTAGTTTGAGAGAAACCATGATGGAAATGGCTTAGTTGTTGAGAGGGTTGAACTAGCAACTGGGTGCAGACAAGACGGTGCAAAACGGTACTGAGGGCAGCAGCTTAGGTGTGATGAAACCAGCAGCCTCTACTAAGTTTTTCAAGGCCAAATTCCTAGACCAAGAGGCAGAAAATGAACCAGAAGAACCACCTAAATATGAGGATGATATTGCCAGACTGCATAATGAATACCATGCTCTAAGTGCAGCCATTCGTAGAGACATGTCCTTTACAGAATTCCATGACATGAAAACAAGAAGAGGGCATAGGAGGAGAAGGTATTGTTGTGACCTTTTCCACACATCGCCCCATTGCAAATGGGGACCCCCTAATTTTTGCTTCGTTTCTGTCTTTTGGCTTGATTTTTGTTTGTTTTCCCGTTGTCTCTCTTTTTTGCTGTCTGTCTTTTCGAGGATGGCCCGTCAGATGTAAGATTTCGACTAAGTCTGAAAATTAGGGTTTGTTCTTTCCTGGTCAATCTAGGGTCAAACGAAGTGAATAAATTGAGAACAAAGATTAACATTGCTATCAGTATGCTTCCTGTAGGCTCTCAGCAAATTTTCATCAGATTCCGACAACTTACTATTTTTAGTAAGTACGCAATTCAGATCATTCTCTCAACATTCTTGAAGTTTCAACAGTCACACTGCATCCAAAACACATCAAGCTCCTCGCCTGTAAAATTTGAGCTGAAACGGACCACTTACTATTTTTGGCAGTTCAGCTTCCAGAGTAGATTTCAGGGGGTTATATGCAGAGTTCTTCAATGCATGTTTGGGGATTCCTTTTGGGTTTTCTGAGACCTTCGCAACAATATAACATGCAAAGTGAGATAGTGACTTTCAGAGTTCAGCCTTCGGAGGCTATTTTTAGGGTTTGCATGTCAGGGTTTCCTTTGCATGTCTGATGATTCTTTGTGGGTTTTTCAAGAGCTTCACGATGACGTGACATGTAAACAGAGATAATCACTCATTCAAGAACTTACTATTTTTAGCAAATTCATTCCGGCAGTCGCCTCCTAGCACTTCAGAATCACAAAACTGATCGCAATGCAACAGAAACGAGGACAAACAGAGGTCGTTTGATACACATGCAAGTCAGATTAGGGTTTCCAGCTTCGGGACCCAAAAAGAGGGGTAAAAAGTCAATTTTCAAAAACTGGTGTATACCACCGCGATCAACATCTTTCAAGCTATCCGCTGGTAAAATTTGAAGGCAAATGGAGCACTTACTATTTATAGTAAGTCATTTTAGAAGCTGGCTAAAAATAGTAAATCAACATCGAGCGCCGGTGTCAACAAGCAAGTCACGTGGTGAGGAGCGCGTCATTCGAATTTCAAGTCAATTGGAGTTGTGGAGGTCTCAGAAACAAGCAGTTACTATAAATAGCAAACCCCCTTCAAAAATGTGCTATTTTTAGCAAGTCAGCTCAGGATGACAGTGTGAATAAGTCTCCTCTGTTTAAAATTTCAAATTGATCTGAGCTTCAGAAGTATGGAAATCAGAAGACTTACTATAAATAGCAGGACACAGAGAAGCAGGCAGAAGGAAGAAAAATGGTTAAGTTTGAGACTTCATCTTTCATCACCTTGAAAATGCACCCACTTCAGCTGGAGAGTCAGGAAAATTTCTAGGTGTAAAGTTTATCCTCCTGCATAGGCCAAATGCGCCCTCATGAAGAACTAAAGATGCTTAAAATTTTCTAAGTGTTGAATATCCACTTCATGCCTCCATTTGTGCCCTCCTCACAAGCTTGCCTTCAAAACATTGAAATTTTTTCTAAGTCTAGGCTTCATCCTCCTGCCTATCTAAAATGCGCCCTCAAGCTTGAAAGGTTGATAAAAATTCCTAAGTTTGAAAGATTCATTCTCCTCCCACCTCCAAATGCGCCCACTACAAGCATGAGATAGAGGAATTGCTAAAGCATTGAAGTCTCACCCTGCAGACCCCTTCATATGCGCCCTCAGGAAGAATGAAAATGTTTAAAAAGTTTCTAAGTATAAGAAATATCCTCCTCACCCATCAAAATGCGCCCATGTGTTGTACCCAAACCAATTTTTTTTTGCTTCATTAAGGCATTTTGCATTTAAAAGTCTAAACCTTGCTAATTTGTTGTAAAACACAGTTTTGGGCAATGTCAAGCATGGAGTTTTTGTCAATAGTTTGTCTGTCAAAGTCAGTTATATTGGTCAAAACCTGAAGCAGAGACTCAAAATGTAGATTTTCACGATGGAGGAGCATCTCAGACGACATTTCATATTGCAAACGGTCATGTTAATGATCGAAACAGAGTTTTTAAAGATCAAATCAGGGAGATTTCTCAGAGGAAAAGCCCAAAAGCGCAAGTATAGCTCAGGGGCGCCCAGTTTGTTGGAGGTCAAGATTCTGGTTAAAATGCTCAAGCATCCAGTCAATCTCTTCAGAACTAGTCTGGCTATCCGTCGAACTATCCAGCGAAGGCATTCCGAGAACCACAGCTCCGGTTATCAGTGACAGAAGTCAAAATCCCTAAATTTTAGGAGATAAGAATTTTGCTCTTTTTAGGCAAAAGCGCGCCTCTAGCCTGAGGGCGCCCATCTCAAAAGGGGTAAATCTTTACAGTTTCGATGCCGGATGCAGTCAATCCGTTCACAACTAGTCTGCTTATCCGACGAGATATCAAGTGCAGTCATCCGATTCTCAGATTCCAGGCGGCAGTCATCCAAAGATCAGCTTAAAATGGAGTTTTCATGTTTCTGAGCTTCTCCGTTTATGCCCAGTGCAAGTACAAGCCAGGGGCGCTGGCTTAAAGGACCCTCCAGATGGCAATATTTGCAGACACAGTCTTCATACATCAGTAGTATACTAGCCTAGCTCCGCGAACGCATCATTCAGCTTGTCGATCCGACGTTCCTGGTGGTCGTGGCAGAGATTATACCAAGCATGTAATTTTACGAGCGGACCAACAAATGGTTTTCAGTGCATTTTCATAGTCTTAAGGCGCCTAGCCTTTAGGCTGGTCAGATGAGCCCGTTCGCGTTCGAAGTCTTCACGACTATTGAGCGTAATCAATTTATCTTCCCAACGAGCACAGCCGTCAGCCTTCAGCATTTGGCAGTCGCTCGTGCGTGCGAGGTCTTTAGTATAATACTGCAAAGAGAAGACGTTAGAAAAATGGCTTAGTCTGGGAGCGGTAAACATAAATAAAATACGCACTGGAGTTTTTGAGGTCTTAGAAGCAGTTTTCTTGCCTCGTCACCTCCAGTGATTTCTCTTGTAGGCCCTCCTGGTTGTCCGTTAAAACAGATAATGCCGGAATTGGGTCATCCCAGCTCCAGATATCAACTGTCAAAGTGGGGTGTTTTTGATGACGTTTGATTTTTGTCGAAATGACAAAAGTGCAACCATGGGCCAGGGGCGCTTTTCTTTTTGAGGCCCTTAACACAGCTTTTAGTTGTCATGCATATAGTCATCGGATGCAGAATATCTCCAGTCATGCAGTGAGCTTCGTCTCGTATCAGCAGGATTCACCGTTCACCGTCAGCAGCCGTTTGAAGCGTCAGATGGCAGTTTAGGAAAATGGCTCAAGTCTGGAACCCGTAAAGCAATTTAATCAGGAGCGCCTAATTTTTCAAGGGGTTAAACGATGGATTTTGCAGTTGTGTCTCCCAACAGACATTTCTTCCTTGTTCAGTAGGCTTTCCGTCGATTATCTCAGATCAGTCTCAGCATCACCCGGTCATCCGGAAATCAGTGTCGAAGTTGGCCAGTCGTGACAGTGCTGTCAGCTATTAAATAGGGAGTTAGTAAAAAATGAAGTATCTTGAGCAAATGGACGCCTATGTGCTCAAGAGATGACCTTTCGGAATCAGTAAAGTCAAAAGATGAATCTCAGAGCTTCAACCAGTTTGTCAATTGAAGTTCAAAATATGTCTATTTTTAGCGCCATTACATGATAATAATTATTTTATTATTATTTTCAAATTTGAACTTCAGACAATGGCAGTCGAACTAAAGAGCAACCAATCAGAGGCTTTCTATTCTGGTTAGGGTTTATGAATTCTTGCAGTTGCTAAGTGGTGCGAATTTATTATTATTTATATGTGGCGCCATCTTTATTGTTCTTCACAAGCTTTCAAAGAGAATTCGTATTTCTCAAGAGCAAATTTAATCTCAAAAGAAATTCGTGATTTTTCAAAGGCAAATTCATTTCTTTCAAAAGAGATCGAAGTTTATTAAATTCAGAGAAAATTTAAAGTAAATTCGTGTTTCTTCAGAAGGGATAGTGGCGCACATCTTCAAAGTCAATTCGCAATTCTTCAAAGGCATATTCAATTTTCCAAAACAATTCGCAATTCTTCAGAGGTTTCAAAGGCAAATTGATATTCAAAGGCGTATTTCAACAATCAAAGGCGAATCCTCAAATTCAATACAAATTCGTATTTTCTTCAAGGAAAATTCGAATTTCATTCATTCAAAAGGCGCAAATTTCAAGAGGAGCAATTCGTGGTTTTCCCAAACAAGGCGAATTTTTCCAGTTCAGAGGCAAAATCTTCATCAATTCACAGAGGCGATTTTTCCTAACATATCTTTTTGCAGATTCAAGTTCACAATTATCAGTTATTCAAAGAAATCTTGGGCGATTTTCACAGAAGAAGACATCAAAAAAAACGTCTTTTGCATCCTTTAAATCTCAGATTTCTCACAAAATACCTTGTGCATGTTCCTGAAATTGGCAAATTTGATAAGTCTCAGTATCTGGATCATTCCCATATAATTTCCTCGAGTTGAATTTGTGCGCTTGATTTTTCACGAATTTTAGCTTCAGAACATTCGTTCTCGAATTGCTAATTTTCTCAAGTGAAAATCTTTGTACAATCGAGTAGAAGCTGAATTTTCGCAAAATCTGACCTTCTGGGTTGTCTTAGAATCCTTTTCTGGACAAAACCCATATTTCAGAATTACGAAAATAATTCTTCGAAAAGGCTATTTTTAACTCAGCTATTTTGATTCCAGAAATCTTGTCAACATAGCCGAAGTTCACAAATAACAAGCAATTTTTCAAAATGCAGCTCACTCAAATTTTGAATATAGACTAAACTGCCCCCATTTCCATGAGATTTTCACAGGTGGTTGAAGCACGACTTTCACAAAGTGTTGCCGTGAGGCGCTAGACCTGCTAAAATCGTAAGTTCAATCATTCGTATTGGAGTACCGTTTACTAGAGGCTCCCTTCCATACCTATCTCCGCTCATTGTGTTGAGTTTGTAGGGTTTGCATTAAGCATTACAATCCGGAATACTGCGGGAGATAGCCACGACGGACGCGTCATTTACGCTTCAAACCAGAGACATCGAGGGATGGTATTCTCAACATCCTAACAACTCTGTTGTTTCTATGGAGCAGTGTGCACAGGCATTTGATGCTGATATGGACAAATGTCAGAAGAAGATGGCTGAAAGATGGTTAAAACAAGCGAAGAACAGATTGCCAAACAATGTGGGTCGTGGTGAATACAAGGATGAGTACGCAATTCTAATCACACTCTCGAATCGTGTCTCAGGTCAAGCACATGCAAATGTTTTCCAGCCTTGGATGTATTACATTATTGGTCGATTACTTCAAGCAGGAGATATGATCGGGCATCCCCACACATTCTCCCACAATAATGTGATACCGGGCTTTAGTTGCTCATGAGTTTCACATGTGTTCATATCTCGCGGTACTTGATCGCTTATCAAGGTCGCCTCGAGGGGACTTAACACCGTATCTTCACTGCTCGTGGTTTATCAAGATATGATCAGCTTGAGTTCACCAGAGCTGAACGTCATTTCAAGCGTGTTCACGAAGCTTTCTTGACTTATACAGTGAGGAACTTGGACTGGGAATTGCATGTTCGTATCTCGGCAGTTGCTAGGGCAGCGATGGATGGATGGGCGGATTGGTTTATTCAATTCCCAACATACACCTACATCCGAGTTTACGGCTTCACAGGAAATCCAGCTATGCTTCCATGTTATCCTTCGGATAAGACAATCTTTCAGGAATTCCTAAGACAGATGCATGATGTTCATCGCCTTCACGCCGCAGTAATGACCATCACTCAACTTTCCTTTTCAGTTTGGAATGTATTGGTGCAAGCCTAAGAATTACTTGTAAAGATCGCTAGACAAGAACTGAGAGATATCATTCCAGACTGTCGGGTTATCGCCTATGACCTTCGTGTCATTATACAACTACCGAGGTGCATATCACCAGCCTTCTATGGAGGATTACCGGGAAAATTATTGAGCCAGATGACTTCGAGGTTCGCAGACGCAGTTACGGCCGCTTCTCTCTCTCACAGATTTCTGTTTTCTTGTCAGAGGATGTGGGAGGTTTATCAGATGATGAGGGAGAGATTCTTCCTCAGTTTTTCAGAGAGCAGGTCGATACACAACCATTGCCAGCAGTAGATTGGTACGCCAAAGAATATGCAACGGTCAAGGAGAGGTCAAGTAGAGTCATCCAGAACAGTATACTTTACCTCGACAGCAAGAAGACAAGAAGAGTAAGTGTTCCTAGAGCAGAGCCGCCAGTGGTGGTAAATCCTTCGCTACCTTCTTCGTCAAAACCTAACAAGAAAAAGAGGAGTAACCCTCCTAAGAAAGTACAAGCGCCAAATAATTCAAAGGGCAAGGCGCTTGCCACTGTTTCACACACAAAGCCTGACAGACAGCCACTTATCACAGAGCCAGTTCAGAGATCAGCTCAGAGCCCGCCAGTACCTGAGGTTCAGCCTCAAGTTCCTATATCAGTTCCAGAGCCGTCACCAGTCCCAATTCACATTGAATTGGACTTAGACTCTCCACCTTGCAGTGGGTCTTCTACACACTCACTCTCATCAGTACCTCCTGTTGCTAGTGCAGACCCTTCTAGTAGCATTAGCCGAGATCAATCTTGGATCGAAGCTCAGCTAGGAAGGAAGAGGAGGCAGCCATCTTATGTTCTCAATCATTCCAATTTCGATGACATTTATCAAGATGCGCCAGATAAGAGAGTTAAGAACATGGTTCACATAGAGAGAAACACTGACATGGAGATTGTCGTTGAGACCGCCGTACCTCCACAGGGGAAGAACTTGGCTGAATTAGAGTCTCAGGATTTTGAAGTTATCACAGTCAACCTTGGTCGCAGCACACGCCAGACTCAGGTTGATCTTCTTCAAGTTGCTACAGATAGTGCCAGGGACAGAATACTAAAAGACGGAGAGGACAAAGCAGCCCTCAAGGCTGAAATCAGACAGCTTCGTCAGTACATTTCTAGTCATGTGCACAGACCAGAAGCCATCAACACACTCCCACCGATGCTTGAGCCACCAACAGAGCAATGTCACCAATCGTTTTAGTTGCATATGGCAAGCTGCCAGAGGAATGGAGAAGATTTCGCTGTTAGAGGTCAGATTCATGCTTACAGTTATATCGGGCCATGTGACAATGCACGAGCTCTATTCGCTCTTCGTGGATGAGGAACGGATAGGCTATTAACAGTCCCATGATGAAATTATGATTGCTCACCTGAGTTTGGCTTATGACACAGTCACAGATGTAGAAGACAGAGAGGCTATCTACTCTTGGAAGACACAGTTGGTTTTCAGAGCAAAGATAGAGGACAGCTTGGCATCAGAATTGGCTGAGAGTAGAGAGCACGTCACTAGTGCACTCCGGTTCGTGAGGACTCTTGTGTCTCGCCATCGCGGCCGGGCAGATCAGATCGAGAGGGTGGTGCTTCACGTGAGCTGACCGATACCGGGCCGAGCTTCAGTGCACCTATTCATACCTACGTGGGAGACAAGCTATTGTGGGTTACCTACCTTACAGCTATAAATAACATTATTCACGGCGAACGAGAGTATAAAACTTCAGCCTCTGATCACCTGTGGAGGACATGCTGCATCGACATAGCATCCTTCGTCGAGTTCCATCATTTAGATGGTGATACGCCATCAATCTCATTGAGGTGTTGATTGCTCGAGATCACATATAAACTTGTTCTACTTCAAAAGATAGACATTAAGGTCATTAACGAGTTGAACCGGTGTTACCTTTCCAGTTAACTCGAAGTTGTCATCACGCATATCTATTCTGAGACTCTTTTCACACTTGGAGTTTTATTTAGGTTTTACGTTAACTGATGTTAGTCTTCCGTTAACTTGCTTTCAATAAGGACGTGCATGCTCGCACAATTGTCCATTTTTAGATTAGATGTTTCAGTCAAACTGAGGGTAGTTTCCCAGTTGACTGTATAGTTTACTTAATTAGGGCTTGGCGCATTGCTTGCATGCATTGCAGGAACTATAGATGACACAAGGTGATTTTAGGGTTCCCTACACCTTGATGTATATAAATAAGAGCTTATGCTCATTTGTAAATAACTTTTGCTTGAGAGAGAAATATATGCTGCGCCTACCTTGCCCTCAATATTGCTCTTTTTGGTATTTGTTCATGTGTCTTCACTATTGCAATTGATTGTTATGCCACATAGGGTTTCGAAAGATTGTAATGCTGAATTCTTTCCATAGTATAGATATATCTGTTTGAATATCTTTATCATTGAAATCAATTGTTATGCCACATAGGGTTCCAAGAGATTGAGGTGACAAGGCTATTTTGTGTTAATTTACCATTGTGATCGATCGTTATGCCACATAGGGTTTCGAGAAGTTGCAGCGATAAATCTGTTTTGTGAATCTTTATCAATATAATCGAAGGTTATGCCACATAGGGTTTCGTGAGATTATAAAGATAAAGGCTGTTTTGTGAAGGCTTTGCTGTTTCGATCGAGTGTTATGCCACACAGGGTTCCATAAGATCGTCTTAGTGAATTCTTAAATCTGTTGTATCCAATAAGCTTGTTTAGATTGAGATGATAGTTGTGCCACCTTGCCCTCAAGTAGAGAGTCTAAACATGCTTATCGTCCGATAGTCAAACCTTGCTCCGTTTCCTCTTGCTCTGTTTTCCTGAGGAGATTGGATAGATATAAGTTGTAGTTTAGTTGATTTGCAAAACCAGAGAAAACTCAGCTGCAACGTAAAAGTTCTTTCAAGAAAGCCTTGTACCTCTAGCAGCTGAAACAAAAAGACAGGACATAGTTTTAGCTTATTTTCCTTTGCAAGTACATTTGTCAAAGCATAACGAGGGAGCTTCTCCTCCATAATTTGAAGAGCACTCATTGCGTAGTGTGCATAGGCTGTTCATAACAACTTCTACTCCAGAGGTGTTAGTTGTTACGCCAACACCATGCAAGGACAAGGAAGAAGACAAAATTTTAAACTTCATCCACCTCACTATAAGAAATGCACCCAAGATTAGCAAGGAAGAAAAGTCAAAGCAAAGGCATTGAAACTTTCACCCTCTTGGACATGCAAAATGTGCCTAAGTGAAGACATGTGAGGACAAAACAAGTCAAAAGGTCAAAGCGTGGGAAAGAGTTTCATCCTCCTCACATACTAAAATGGGCCCAAGTAAAGGCATGTAGGGACAAAACAGGTCAAAGGTGGCGTTTGAAGCTTGTCCTCTTGCTACCTCCATATGCGCCCATCCTCTTGCCTAAGAGATATGCGCCATGTAAAGAATAAGTGTGAAGGTGAAAATTAAGAGTTACCAAGGCGTTGGAATTATTCCTTCCACTTGTGCTAAGTACGCCAAGATGTGAGGTAAAGGGGAAATAAATATAACTAAGGCGTTGGAAATAATAAGCTTATAGGGTGATGAAAATATTGCAAGGGCATTGCAAGTAAGGTGGTGACTTTCTAAAAGCAAGTTGTGCCAAGATCATTTCACAGGAAAAATAGGTGATTGAGGATAGATGAATAAAAAAATTTCTAAGGAAAAAATGCAAAAAGTGCTAAGTGATTTAAATTTCTTCTAAGGCACAATATTTCCATCTCTAAGAAAATAACGCCCAAGCCTGGTGAAGTGATGAAATTTCTTGAGACGCGAGTGAAATTGCCAGTGAAGGAGTCAGATAATGCCAGTTGCACAGGGACAATAAAAAAAGTTTCAAGTCAGAGCAGGAATACGCTCAGGGATGAAGAACTGAAATAAATTTGATGTGAAAATTATTTTTCTAAGGTTCAAAATTCAAAAATTGAATGAACCCGTTTGTTGTATACCCATGAATTCGACAAGTTCTAAAAGAAATTTTCTTCTGGGTATCGAAGATTGTTGACAAGGAATGGATTTCAGTGTCTCCTGCACTTTGCCAAGGCTTTCAGGATGGAGATTTTTGATGGGCACTTAAATAATGAATTTCCTAAGTAAAAGTTTGAAAAAATTTCTAAGGCAAGAAAGGAAAAGGGATGTTGAAATGTGTCGCCTTGGCAGATGAATTTGAAGTTGGGCACCTCGATAATTTTTGATCAAATTCCTGACGAAAGCATTTTTTTTCTCGAACCCGAGTTGGATGAAATATCAGAGTGAAGTACGCCCAAGTAGAGTACAAGATGGGTTGGAAATTTGGCTAAGGCATGAAGAATTTGAGGATGAAGTTTGTTAGAAGAAAACCGATGAACCCTTGGAGATCAAAACATGAAAATCTAGGTAAGTAAGTTGAGTTTATATTGAAGTGTTCTGATGCTCTTCTCCTTACTTGTTTTGTAGGAGGAACGTTGAGGCCAAGAGCGCGATGACTTGAAGCGATGAAGCAAGTACTCCAAGACTACATTTCAACCTCGAAGGAAGAAAAGTTGCAAAAAGTGGCTAAGTATTGAGACTTAGTATGTGCTCAGCTCAAGTGACAAAGGAGAAATGTTTTCAAAACTCAGGATGAAGGAAAAATGGAAACCCAAGCAATTCAACGTTGAAGAGCAACATCAAGGAGGAAAATCATCGTCGAGTAGGAAAAAGAAAGAATTTGAAGCAGTGGCGATCAAACTCATCCGGCTTGCAGTCAAGAAAAAGGTCAAGAACAGTGTGAACGCGTTTCAAAGCTGGAATCTTCTAGAAGGATGATGGACATTAGTGGCTCATTTATTACCCCACTCTTCCTTGTGGTGGTTTTTAGGGTGAATCTAGTTTAGGGCTGAGGTGGCACAATCTGGGCCGTCCAGCCGATTGTAATTTGAGCCGTCCGTTGGACTTGGCCAGCTATAAAAGGGGCATTCCCCCTCATTTGTACCTCATTAGACATTAGCTTAGAGTTAGACAATAGAGATTAGAATAGAGAGACAACTAGGTGATAGCTTAGAAGTAGCTTAGTATAGATTGGTAGTGCAGTTGAAGAAGAAGGAAAGTTTTCCTTTGAAAACTTTTGCAAGAGATTGTTGTGTAAAACTTTCATAATAAAAGATCTTTTCATTGATGGTGAAATTCGTCTTTGTTATGGATAGCTAGCGAGGTTTCTTCATCCCTTCTACTTCAAGTAGCGTAGAGTAGCGTAATTTCATTTTTATGCAAGTAGATGTTAGCTGTGGAATGTGGTGTTTGATCTAAGCAAGCTTTGCTTATCCATACCACTAGCGGGCTCACTGATGGTGTGTTTGCCTTGTGTGGTCAACTGGAAACGTTGTGGGCCTAACTTCAATCATAGTTTGAATGACGGTATGCGTCATTGTGATGGTATCTTCATGTCAAGTGGTGGTTTGAACATCTTTAGTCATCTCCCCTGAAGATTGCACCGACTCCGTGGAAGCTATCTGAGGTGAGGCAAAGCGAAGTTTGGTTGAAGTTTTTTGAAGTTAAGCTCCATATCCCGCACTTACAGTAGATTAGAGCCTTCTTAACCCTGCAACCACTTTAAATTCAGTACTTTCTGGTTAGAATAGGAGAACCGTGCTTCATTTATAAATCTGTCGAATTGTGAAAATCCGTTCCTCTGTTGTTGAACAATTCCGTAAGACCCCTTGAAATACCAGCAAATCACATCGAGCCAACTGAGACTATTTGCACTGAAGGAACCTTGGATTTGAACGCACGAACTGTCTTGCAATCTTAGCGTGCGGAATAGTTTGATCAAGAGAGGATAGGGTAGCCATTGGCGACTTTATTCTGCATTGGTGCGGTCACGAAAAACACATCAACTTGTATGAAGATAGGAAGGAAATCCAACATCGCTTGGGCAAGATCACTATTCCATTTTTTGATGGATCTAGGAGTTCATTAGCAAGGGCTTGGTTGCAAAAATTAGATAGATATTTCTCTTTGAACCCCATGTATGAAGGAAAAGCCATCAAAATTGTAACCCTACATCTTGAGGGTTTGTCCCATGAATGGTCGTATCATGGTATGGTAACACAAGGCCACAATTCCATCGAAAACATTGGAAGAATTTAGTTAGAGGTTGACAAAGAGATTTGATAGGAAGGATCCATAAATTCATTTCCAGGAATTAGCATAGCTAAAGCAAGAAGGTAAAGTGGAGAATTATGTTGCTGAGTTTGAGAGATTGGCAGTGATGGTCCTAGATGTGACAAAAAGAAGACTCATAGTCCTTTTTGTTGAAGGCCTATCCAAACCCCTCAGAGGTTTGGTGAAGGCATTGGACCCTAGCTCACTACAAGATGCCATTAGAAGATCTTTGAATTTGGAAGACTTGTCAACTAAGGGCGGATGAAACTCCAACAAGGAACCTCTTGTTGTGACCAAGAAGCTCTATAATGAAATTATTCCTCAACCAACAACCTTACCACCTGTTGACGTGGTTTTTGAGACCGCACCAATACAGAACAAAGTTTCCCAACAGATACTCTATTCTCTCTTGAACAAAGTATTCAGCATGCTAAGATTGCGAGTAAGTTCATGCTTTCAACTCCAAGGTTCCTTAAGTGCGAATAGACCCAGTTTGGTTGATGTGTATTGCTATGTTCTTACGAGGGGACTTACGTAATTGTTCAGACGTCTTGCAGTTAGCAGCCGGTATATGATTTGAAGGGGATTCTTGTACGTATGATTTGGCAATGTGGTTCGTTTTCCTAAAACTAATCGGAAATATGCGGAAAGTAAAGAGTATAGGGCCTAAGAAACTTGTACATCTACTCTAAATGCAGGATATGTGGAGCTTCGTTTTAGTAGACTTCAACCGAATTTCACCTAGCCTCACGTCGGACAGCCTCAGTAAAATTGGTGCAATCTTCAAAGGGATAACAAAAGATGTTCAAATTATGATCTAACATACATACACCATCACAACGACGCATATAAGCATGCAAACCACAATCAAAGTTAAACTCAAGATAATGTCCAGTTGACCACGCAAGGTGAACTTATCATCAACAAGCCGCTAGTGGTATGGAATGAAAGAAACTACCTCAACAAAAATGCCACACATCAAAGTAAACTACTTGCATGAAAATTACGCTACTTGGATACGAAAGGAAGAAGAGACCTTGCTAGCTATTCATGACAAGACAAATTCCACCATCAATGAAAAGATCTATTATCATGAAAAGTGTTACACAACAATCTCCACAAAAGTTTTGAAAGGGAAAACTTTCTTTCTTCTCCACTATGCAAAATGTCTACAATGCTTTACTCTCTAACTCTAGCTCCAATGCTAATGTCCAATACTACTGTCCAATGATCTAATCTAATGAATTACAAATGAGGGGGACTCCCCCTTTATATAGCTAGCCAAGTCCCAAAAGACGGCTAGGGTTACAATTAATAGAGTGGCCGGAATCGTGCCACCTCAGCCCTAACCCTAAAAACTGCCAGAATAGGGAGTGGTACATTAAATGAATCAAAGATTCCCACTCACTCCTGTTGATATGTTTTTCGTGACCGCACCAACGCAGAATAAAGTTGCCAACGGCTTCCCTATTCTCTCTTGAACAAAGTATTCCGCACGCTAAGATTGCAAGAAAGTTCGTGCGTTCAACTCCAAGGTTCTTTCAGTGCGAATAGGCTCAGTTTGGCTCGATGTGATTTGCTGGTATTTCAAGGGGACTTACGGAATTGTTCAGCAGCGGAGAAAGGAATTCAAATGCTTGAAAGATTTGTCTATAAAGCGCGGGTTTCCTATTCTAATCAGAAAGTACTGAATTTAAATGGGTTGCAGGGTTAAGGAGATTCTAATCTACTTTAGGGTGTGGGATATGGAGCTCAACTTCAGCAAACTTCTAACCGGACTTCGCTTTGCCTCTCATCGGACAGCTTCCACGAGTCGGTGCAATCTTCAAGGGAGATGACTAAAGATGTTCAAACCACTACTTGACATGAAGATACCATCACAACGACGCATACCATCATTCAAACTGTGATTGAAGTTAAGTACATGATATTCCAGTTGACCACGCAAGGCGCATTCACCATCAGCAAATACACTAGTGGTATGGATAGACGAAGTTGCTTAGATCAAACACCACATTCCACAGCTATCATCTACTTGCATGAAATGAAACTTATTCTACTTTAAGTCACTACTTGAATCAGAAGGACGAAGAAACCTTGCTAGCTACTCACAACAAAGACGAAATTCACCATCAATGAAAAACTCTTTTATTGAGAGAGTGTTCACAACAATTTCTTACAAAGTTTTCAAAGGGAAAACTTTCCCTCTTCTTCAAACTACACTATCAATCTATACTAAGCTACTTCTAAGTTGTTCCTCTACTCTAATTCTACTCTGATCTTCTCTACTCTACTGTCTACCGAGTTACAAATGAGGGGGACTCCCCCTTTATATAGCTAGCCAAGTCCCAAAAGACGGCTAGGGTTACAATCAATAGAGTGGCTAAAATCGTGCCACCTCAGCCCTAACCCTAAAAACTGCCAGAGTAGGGAGTGGTACATTAAATGAATCAAAGATTCCCACTCACTCCCAAAAATAGTAAAGGCAATAAATGCCCACAATCAGTCTTCTAGAAGATTCCGCTTGTAGATGCGTTCACACTGTCCTTGATCTTCTTTCTTGACGTTGCTCTTCAACTTCTTTGTCACTTGAGCTAACACTTAGCCAATTTCTTGCAACTTTTTCTTCCTTCATGTGAAACTTATAACTTTATCTTCCTCTGAAGGTTGTAATATCATCGTGCTTCACCACTTCAAGTCATCGTGCTTTGGCCTCGACATTCCTCCTGCAAAACAAGCAAGGAGGAGAGTATTAGAACACTTCATAATATAATCTTAACTTACTTACCTGATTCTCACGCTCTAATTTTCAAGGTTCATCGCCTTCCTTAGTTAACTTCATCCTTCAAGATTTTCCAACATCTTGACTTCAACCGTATTCCCCCTTTACTTTTCCAGCTGAGGTGTTTGCAATTTTGATCTCATTCATCTCTGGCTCAAGAAGACCATCCCCACGAAGAATTTGAGCAAATCCACCTAGGCAGTTTCTTTCAAATTCATTGTCTGGAGGATTTCACCTTGAAAACACATTTTCTTCATTTTTGCCTTAGAAAATTTTAAAATTTTCCCTTAGGAAAATTCATCGATCCCGTGCCCATCAAAATCTTTACCTCAGAATCCTTGGCAAGCTGTGGAAGACCTTAAAATCCATTCCTCAACAAAAATCATCAATACCCAAAAGAAAATTTCCATCAGAACATGTTGAACTCATGGGTGCACGACGAACGGGTTCATTTGATTTTCTTGAATTTTGAACCTTTGAAAAATATTTGCCTGTGAAATTTAAATCCGTTTTTCACATCTGTGAAAATCCTGTTGTTCTGGCTTGAAAATATTTTTAAATCCATCCTGCAATGCCAGCATCTTCTGACCTCATCACTGGCGACTTCACTCGGACTACAGGAAAATTCACCATCTCACCAGACTTAGGCGTTTCTTTAAGGGAGAAAATATTTTGTGCCTTAGAAATTTTTTTAAATCATCCTAAAAAACTTTCCTTAGGAAATTTTACTCAACTCTGTCAACTTTGCCTGTGAAAATATCAACTTTACTCATAAAATTTTCATGAAGGCGCCTAGCATATTTTATTTCTCACTCGCCATTTCACATTTGCAAGGCAATTTTTTATTTGAAGTTCAAACGCCTTAGAAAATTTTTATTTTTTATCTTCACTCAACATCTTAGGCGCATTTTGTGTCTGAAGGAAGATATTTATCTTGAAAATTTCTCATCACCTAGCAAGTTGCTTTACTTCACATTTTATTTCACCCTTCTAGGCACATAACATACTTGACATTTTAAAATCACGCCTTGAAATATTTTCTCACACATATCATCTTGGGCGCTTATCACTTAGAAGAAATTTGAAACCACGCCTTAGCATTTTACTTCTACCACCTCACACGCCTTAGGAAATTCTCCAACACCCACCACCTTGGGCGCATTTTACACTTGATGGAGGATAACGCCTAGCATTCACCACCTTTCACCACGCCTTGGCAATATTTTCACCTCATTTACCACCCTCATTTACTTTCTACACCTCAACTTGGGCGCATTTTGGCTTGGCAAGAGGATGACTCTTTAGCTTCCATTTTTTGTCTTCACTTGAGCTGGTTTGGGCGCATTTCACCCCTTGAGGAGGACGGACTTGCTTTGACTTGCTGACTTGCTTCATCTTGAGCGCATTTCCATGTGTGTGAAGGACAAAAATGTTGACTTGTTTGACCTCTTTGCCTTTTGGGCGCATTTAGGCATGCTAGTGGATGAAACTTATAACAACGCCCTTGGAGTGACCCTTCACCTTCTATTTTTTTGTCCTGACATGCATGCATTTGGGCGCATTTTACCATAGGAGGAGGATAAAAACTTTGACTTGTTGACCCACTCCTTTCTTGGGCGCATTTTGGACTAGCTAGTGGATAACGCCTTTGAGTGACTCTTCACCTCCCCGTTTTCGTCTTGACATGCATGTATTTGGGCGCATTTTGCCCATGGGGGAGGATGAAGTATGTTGACTTTGCTTTGAATTTCTTGCAACTTGGGCGCATTTCACCCCCTGAGAAGGATGGGCGCATTTGGAGGGGTGAGGAGGATATCCAGACTTAGAAAAAAAATTTCAACCTTTTCCTCTTCAAGGTGGGCGCATTTTGCTATGCCAACAGGATAATAAAACGTTGACTTTCCTTTGACCACTTGTGCTTTGGGCGCATTTTACATAGGCTGCAGGACGAGTTTATAGCTTAGAGAATTTTTAGCAGCTTGCCCTCAAGGTGGGCGCATTTAGCCTATGCAGCAGGATGAACTTGTTTGACTTTCTCCTTCTTGGGCGCATTTTGGCCTTGATGAAGGATGAACTTTCACACTTAGAATTTTTTCATGCCTGGGCACATTTCACCATGTCAACTAGATGAAGTTCCACACTTAGAATTTTTTCATGCCTTAGCCATTTTTTCTTCATTTTTGCCAGTTCTTCCATGCCTTACTATTTATAGTAAGTCCTTCAATTCTTGCATCTCTGAAGCTCAGATTGATTTGAAATTTTGAACACTGCATCCTTATGACCTCGTCGTTCTATCGACACTGCCATTTTTAGTCACCCTGCTGTTTTTAGCCCATTTCTGAAGGTGGTTTACTATAAATAGTAACCTGTTGTTTCTGATAGCTCCATTGCTCCGATAGACTTGAAATTTTGATGAGGCGCTCTTCACCACGTGACCTTACTGTCGATATCAACGCATGCGCCTGACTTACTATTTTTAGCTAGCTTCCAAATTGACTTACTATAAATAGTAAGTGCTCCGTTTGACTTGAAATTTCACCAGCAGATAGCCTGAAGGATGCTGATCACGGTGGTTTACACTGGTTTTCGAAAATTCTGACTTTTTGCTCTTCTTTTTGGGTCCCGAAGCTGGAAACCCTAATTCGCTCTGCATGCGTATCAAATGATTTATGTTTCTCTTCGTTTATGTGGCACTGCGATCAGCTCGTGATTCTGAACTGCTGGGAAGCGGCTGCCAGGACACACCTGCTAAAAATAGTAAGTTCCTTACTGAGTGATCATCTCTGTTTGCATGTCACACCATCGCGAAGCTCTCGAAAAACCCATCAGGAATCATCCGACATGCAAAAGAAACCCTGACATGCAAACCCTAAAAATAGCCTCGGAAGGCTGCATTCTGAAAGTTGTCGTCTCGTCTTGCACGTTACACCATTGCGAAGGTCTCGAAAAACCCAGAAGGAATATGTCGACATGCAAAGAACAACTCTGCATCTGAGCCCTGAAATTTGTCCCGGAAGGCGGACTGCTAAAAATAGAAAGTTGTCTGTCTTCACTCAAATTTAGCATGCGAACAGCCTGATGTGCTCTGAATGCCGTGTGACTGTCGGAATTTCAAAAATGCTGGCGAATTGCCCGTAATTGCACACTTACTAAAAATAGTAAGTTGTCAGAATCTGATAAAATTTTAGTGGAAGCCTGCTGGAAACACACTGACAACAATGTTAAGCTCAATTTATTCACTTCGTTGAATTCAAATTGGCATGAAGGAATCAAACCCTAATTTCTAGACTTGGCCAAAATTCAAGTTTAAACCCGAAGACGGGAACGTCCCCGGAAAGACAGACAGCAGAAAAGAGAGACAACAACAAAACGACCGAAAAGCAAAGCCAAAATTAGGGGGTCCCCATTTGCAATGGGGCAATGTGTGAAAAACGTCACAACTCCCAAAATAGTAAATGTAATAAATGCCCATATTCAGTCTTCTAGAAGATCCTCGTCCAGTAGTGCATTCCCATTTGCCTTCTCTCTGATTGCAAACTCAACAAATCTGCCAAGTACAGCCTCAACCTCCTGAATTGAAATGGGTGGAATGCAATCTAACTGAAACTCTAACACTGTGACTGAATGCTCATGCCTTGCACAAGATTTTCTCCAAGCGATCAAGGAGTCCTGCGTGTTCTGGATCAAAGTGGAGAAAGTAGAGGTGTTCTCAAAGTCATCCTGTGTGAAGGTCTTCACCTCCGAGAAGAAAGGCACCAGCCTACCCCTCAAATTATCAATATTTATCTCATCTGGATTCAGCCGACTAGCAAATATGGCCTCAAAGGTGTTCTGAACTCCATCAATGATATTAGCCATAGCCTTATGTATCCTGGCTGAATCCGCCTGTGCCGCGTCAAAGAAACCACGCCCCGTGATTGCTGAAGAATGCCATCTAGAGAAGTCATACTTGTCATTTTCCTGAATGACACCTCCATCAACCAACAATCGCAACGGAACATGTCTCATTACCTCAAGACGCTGAATAACTTTACTCTGATAGATAGAAGCATCGCCCCAAGCATGATCCACTGCATCCATCCGTGTCAGAATACTAGAGGCCTACTGAAAAGCAGAAGCAAGGTCCTCCATAAACTTCTCTGTCTCAACACGAACCCCTGTGACCCACTTATCTGCCTCCTGTGCCATCTTTCCTAATTCCATCAAGCCGCTGATCGACTCTCTAGGTATCTCTGCTGGAGGCTCTATCACTGGAATATCCTGCCCTCGAAAATGAGATAACTGTTGTACATATCCAATTAAGGCCTTGTGTTCTCTTTTCAACTTCTTATATTTCCCTTCTTTCTTGAATAATCTATCTTTGAGGGCAAGGAAGGAGTTATCACATTCCTCTACAATCTGCGCACCAGTAGGGCATCCCAAATCTAGAGTCGTGACCACATAATTCTAAGGCATTGCTTCATTTCGGTCACACTCAACTCGTGGCACAGCTACATGAAGGGTACGTGAACCATCCTCTTCAGTGGATATCTTCGAAAATTTTCTTGCTTTCTTCTTCTGTGGAGGTGCACTGATCCTATTCAAAAACTCCTCCATCTCAACTGCTGGTTCAATCTCCTCACTGGGGCTTCTTCTCATTCTGTCCTTAAGCCAATCAGGCACATCATACTGTATATCAAAGGGCCGTTGTTCCTATGCTTCTACTTCTCTAACTTGCTCGACCTCTTCATCATTCGGGCGAGGCTCATCGTCCTCAAGTGGCTGAGTGTCACCTGACACTATATCATCATCATCATTCAAGGCCGCCTCTAACTCCTGCTAAAACTGAGGGTCAGTAATAGTCCCCTCATCATCCTGCTGATCAACCCTAACAGGTGCGTTGACACTCTGGCCAACCGATTCTCTCCGTGGAGGCTGAATATTATCCTGTACTACTTGCACCTGATTCAATGCATTCCTCTGATCAGCAAACAAAGAAACCTCCTGGATACTTGGAGAACGTGTCTCCAATGGTGATGCAACTGTAACTCGTGGAGGCTCTGGCTGAGTAGGCTCCTGTCGAACTAGCTCTTTCTTTCTGGGCTCTGGACTTCGTGTGATCTGCTTCTTTCTGCCTGTGGTGGGTGTCCTGTGATCTCCCATCATATTGTAAGTCAAAGCAATTGACCTACTCTTCAATCTGCTTACTCGTCTATCAACCCATGCTCTAGTGAAAGTCAGGACAGGGATAGAAAGAGTATCCAAATCAGCAATCTCAGGTTCTGACCAATCTAGAGGTGGAAGTGGAGTATCTCTAACTGCTGCATAGTTCGGATGGACGACATCCATATCTTCGTTCACCTGGTCTGGAACCGGCACAACTTCACACTCCCTGATCAAAGTAATAGGCAACCGAGAAACATCCTTTTCCTTACTTCAATCTCATCAGCTGCATCAGCCCAATAATCCTCTATGGTGGCCTTATGTTTAAACTCCTCTGATAGTACCCACTTGATGTTATGATGTGGATCGTAGTGCTGTCGGCTAGTATGATATGAGAAATTATAAAATTGAAGTTCACTTTCAGCCTCTCTAGCTGCCTGTATCGAAGGACACACCTCATCCGAGTTGCCCATGACAACTGGAAATTCTACCCCTCCCTTCTTCTTTTTCTTTTGAATTTTATCAAAGGCAAGCAATTGCCTAGATATCTCTAACATTAAAATCTTATCTGTTGGGTACTTAGGCAGCCTATATGGGTACGAGGAAAAACCTTGCAGCCTAATGTAAGAAAATCTTGGAAATTGTATGAACCAGCACTCGTACCTTTCAATCATCTCTTGGGCATCCCTCGAGATTCTGTGATGTAATCGCTCCTGAAGCAGCCTCGTGATATACATGGTGAAGGAATCGTTGACACGCTTGTAGTGAGTTGTGCTCGCCAAATGCAACTGCGGACAAGCATCATATATCTTGAACTGATGGGAGCCACAACCGACAGGTTCCTTGTAAGAGATCCCCCTGTACTTTGTCATTCGTGCCAACATATAAATGATGTAAGAGCTCATGTAAAATGTCTTCATTCTCCTCAAGCTCAGGAGCTGCTCATGTAAATTATCACTTATCATCTCGGCCCAATTAACATAATCTTTCCCTTCTAACACGAGGTTGATGTAATAAAACATCCAAGGCTCAAAAATGAATGATTGTGCACAACCTCCAACCCTGCTCAGCATCATGATGAGATCACAATACTCTTGTTTCAAGTCATCCGCAATGATCTGCTTTGGCAACTTCGTACGAGAAGGCTTGGGAGTGCTCATCCAGTGAGTGTTAATTGTCTCCATGCATCTCTCGAATGCAGAAGTGTACATCCGCTCAGCCCGTTCTCTGGATTTGTAGATCATATTTCTGTGCACCGGGATCCCGAAAGCTTCACCAATGGCTGCTGGAGTAAGATTGGCTAGTACTTGGCCATCTGGTGACGTGATTGACTGATGATCCTTCTCATAGTAATTGGCGCACTCCATCATCAGCTCCGAGCATTGAATGGCTGGCGGGAAACCAGCAGCTGCATATAACCCACTTCGAACAATATTGTGTGAAGTGGTCGAAGCCCGATGACTTCCAATTCCCAACATCCTGTTCTTGAAGGTCTCTAGTTTGACGGAGCCCAAGTTGGTGTCTGTCAACTTGCCCAACTTTGAAATAAATTTTGATTCCGGCATGAATGTCTTGCTCAACTTTTTGATCACAGCCTGCCTGGATGCACCATTGTCCTTGCCAGTTGTCCTTGCCTCAGCCATCTCAGCTTCTTCTTTTCCAATAAATTCGAACTTCAATACTTAGAACAGATTTCTAAGTAGACTTCAGCCTTAGCAACTTTTAATCAATGCCAATCAGCAACTTCGATAAACTTGTACTTTGCACCAGATTTGTACTTCACATCAGCAATCAGCAATCAGCAAGTTCACACTTTGAAAACTTCTCAGCAATTCACTTCACTTCAAGGCGTCCCCTCCAACTGGCAACTTCAACTTCAGCAATGAATTAAGCTTCAGCCACATTCGTACCTTCTCTAATCAGCAAGTGCGCACCTCTTAGACTTGGGCAATGGCACCCCTCAGCAACTCAAGGCGTCCCTCTCAGCTTCTCAGCAACCTTAGCAAACTCCAGACTTAGCCAAAATTCGAACTCACTCAAGCTCCAGTCTTCAGCAACTCACTGCAATGTCAATCTCAGAGCAAGTTCAACTTCTCCAGCTATGAAAAGGAAGTGAGAAACTTGTTCATTTTATAGCTCAAAATCGAATTCTAGAAGGAGCCAATTTTAGCCAGTGCATTAAACTTCCACTACTCCACTTCAAGGATTCGAATTTTCCCTCTCTAGTATTTCTGACACTTGTCTCTCGACGCCCGGAATCTTATTCTTCTAGAAACTTGACTTTGACTGGCATCTTTGAAAAATTTAATTTAAATCCATCTTTTTAGTTCACCAGCCGGAGCTTTATCACTTGAAATTCGAATTTAACTCTTCATCATCTCTGGAAAATTTATCTTCGAAGAATTCAATCAAAATCATCTAGGCAACTCATCTTGAATTCATCATTCGAAGAAATTCATTTTGAAAACACATTTTATTCATTTTTTGCCTTAGAAAATTTTAAATTCTCCCTTAGGAAAATTCACAATTTGAGCACTGATTAAATTCTTCACTGAAAAAGTGTCGGCAAAGTGCAGAAGATCTGGAAATCCATCTATCATCACAAATGTTCAGTGCCCAGAAGAAAATTTTCTTCAGAACGCTTCAAATCCATGGGTACCCAATGAACTGGTTCATTTAATTTTTGAATTTTGAACCTTAGAAAATATTATTCTATCAAATTAAAATCCATTCTTCGCCTGTGATCTTCCTGTGTTGCTCCGACTTGAAGAACTTGAATTCATCCTGCATTATCATCATTCTCTGGCTTCATCACTGAGAAAATTTGCCGGTGCCTTGCGAAAAATTTCACCACCCTGAGTTCTAGGCGTATTTTCCAAAGGGAGAAAATATTTGCCTTAGAAAATATTTTAAAACATCTTGCACTCTGAGAATTTGCCTTAGAAAATTTTGTTTCATTTGCCAGTGGGGAAAATTTTATCAACTTCATTTAGAAGAATTTCATTCATGCCTAGCACCTTTTTTATTTCTTACTCACCATTTATATTTATTCCACACTTGCAAGGCAATTTTTTATTTTTGAAGTTCAAGCGCCTTAGAGAAAATTCTCAACACTTTAAAAAATATTTCATTTTTTACTTGAGGCGCCTAGCACACTTGAAGAAAATCACGCCTTATCATTTTGTTTCATACTTCACACGCCTTAGGAAATTTTTTAAACATCTCATGACCCCCATCACCCTTGGCGCCTAGCACACTTGAGAGAAAATTTTAAAAAATAACGCCCAATATTCATCACCTTTCACCACGCCTAGCATTTACCTTGAGTTTACCACGCTTTGAAGCATCTTTCACTTTATTTACCATCTCCATTCACTATTTACACCTCAATGTGGGCGCATTTTGACATGCAAGAGGGACGACCTTTCAACTTCACTTTTTGTCCTCACATGCATGTATTTGGGCGCATTTTGGCCCTTGAGGAGGATAAAAACTTTGACTTGTTGACTCCCTCCTTCCTTGGGCGCATTTTGATGCATGAGAAGGATAAGAACTTTGACTTTGCTTTGACTTATTTCATCTTGGGCGCATTTCAGCCCCTGAGGAGGATGGGCGCATTTGGAGGGGGGTGGTGGATATCCAGACTTAGAAAATTTTCTCAACCTTCTTGATCTTTTCTTGGGCGCATTTTGACATGCCTTCAGGATAGAAATTGTTGACTTTCTTTGACCACTTGTGCCTTGGGCGCATTTTGCCCCTGATGAAGGATGAACTCATACTTAGAATTTTTTTTTTTGTGCTTGGCATATGCTTGAAGGCGCATTTAGGCTAGGCAGAAGGATGAAAGGGCGTTGACTTTATTTGACTTTCTCCATTTTGGGCGCATTTTGGCCTGTGTACTGGACGAGCTTGACTCTTAGAAAATTTTCACGTCTCCTTACCAGCTGGGCGTATTTTGCCATAGCTGCAGGATTGAAGTTCCAGACTTACAATTTTTCCCTCGTTTCGCCAGTTTTCATGCCCTGCTATTTATAGTAAGTTCTCTCAATTTTGCACCTCTGAAGCTCGGAACGGCTTGAAATTTTGCACACTGCATCCTTATGACCTTGTTGTTCTGTCGACACTGCCACTTTTAGTCACCCTGCTATTTTTAGCATGTTTCTGAAGGTGATTTGCTATAAATAGTAATTGCTTGCTTCTGATAGCTCCACTGCTCTGATTGACTTGAAATTTGAATGGGGCGCTCCTCACCATGTGACCTTACTATCGACACTGACGCATGCACCTGATTTACTATTTTTACCCTGTTTCCAAATTGACTTACTATAAATAGTAAGTGCTCCGTTTGACTTGAAATTTTACCAGCAGATAGCCTGAGGGACGCTGATCGCGGTGGTTTACACCGGTTTTCGAAAATTCTGACTTTTTTCCCCTCTTTTCAGGCTCCGAAATTGGAAACCCTAATTCGCTCTGCATGCGTATCAAATGATCTCTGTTTCTCTTCGTTTCTGCGGCATTGCGATCAGCTCGTGATTCTGAACTGCTGGGAAGCGGCTGCCGGGGCATACCTGCTAAAAATAATAAGTTCCTTACTAAGTGAGTATCTCCATTTGCATGTCATACCACCGCGAAGCTCTCGAAAAACCCATCAGGAATCACCTGACATGCAAAAGAAACTCTGACATGCAAACCCTAAAAATAGCCTCGGAAGGCTGAATTCTGAAAGTTGTCGTCTCGACTTGCATGTTATATCATCGCGAAGGTCTCGAAAAACCCAGAAGGAGTATCCAGACATGCAAAGAAAAACTTTGCATCTGAACCCTAAAATTTGTGTCGGAAGCCGGACTGCTAAAAATAGTAAGTTGTCTGTTTTCGCTCAAATTTTACACGTGAGTAACCTGATGCGCTCTGAATGCCGTGTGACTGCTGGAATCTCAAAAATGCTGACGGATTGCTTGCAATTTCACACTTACTAAAAATAGTAAGTACCTCGGAATCAGATAAAAACTTGCTGAGAGCCCGCTGGAAGCACACTGACAACAATGTTAGGCTCAATTTTCAATTTATTGACTTCGTTCGACCTTGGATTGACCAGGAAAGATGAAACCCTAATTTTCAGACTTGGTCAATCTCACGTTTAAACTCACTGATGGGCGCAACCCCCCGAAAGGCGGACATCAGAAAAGAAACAGAGCGGGAGAGAGAGAAGAAAACCCAAGCCAAAAGACCAGAATGGAGCGAAAATTAGGGGGTCCCCATTTTGAATGGGGCGATGTGTGAAAAGGTCACAACACCACCAAGGTCTAGTAAGATGGATGTGTCTAAGAACAAGCTCCAAAGGAAAGGGTTATGCTTCACTTGTAAGGAGCCTTGGACAAAAGGTTAGGTGTTTGGGGAAAGGACACATCTACTATATTGAGGTAGTCTCTGATGATGAAGAGGGAGAAGGTGAACCCAATGGTGTTACTAAAGAGGATGAGCATGGGGTGACATGGGAGGAAGGATATCCAGGGGGCACTCTTGTAGCACTTTTAGGAGAACCAAGGTATCACTCTCTCTAGATTAGAGGAGATTTACAAGGACAAAAGGTAATAGTATTAATAGATAGTGGAGCCACCCATAATTTCATTGATGATGGGCTAGTGGCTAAGATAGGCCTATGGGAAAAAAGCTTTGAAGGATTCAATGAGATGTAGATGGTTACTCTATTCCGTGAACTCGCCAGATCCAACAGATGGAGTTGAATCTAGGACATAAGATATAAGATGATTTCTACATAGTCGGCATTGGTGAGTCAGATGTGGTCTTGGGAGTACAATGGTTACACTCGCTTGGGGAGTACTCAACAAACTACCAAACTTTGGAACTGAAGTTCAAATCTAACAGGAAGTCGTTCTTCGTGGGCTCTCCAAAGGAAGCCCTAAGTAAGTTTCAGCCAAGATGGAGAGATTGGGGGAAGGAGAAAGATCGCCAAGAATCCCAAAACGAAGTTGCTTGAGGGCAACATCTAGGCAGGGAGGACTGTTGTGTCCCCATCCCTTATTGAGATTTATCTCAATCTTGGAGGGAAATGGTGTTTTTAAACACTACCATCTGCATTTAATAATAATATTTAAAATAATATTAAATATAAATAAAATAATAATAATATTTATGATATTAAATATAAATTTAATTTATTAATGTAAGAGAGGGGGACCAACCACGTCAAGGCCCCAGGTCATGGAAAGCCAAGAGCGGAAGGTTGCCCTAACTTACCTCACTCTAAAGGGGTGTTTGAAATGAGGGACGAGAATGATGAGGACTATAATGTCCTTCGATCACTTTGCAGACCTGAAATAAGGAGTGGAGCTAGGCGAGCAAGTTTTCAGATTCGGTATTGTACCTCAAGTAGCTCTCTGCCTGAGGACAAAAGTGCGGTTCTAGGACGATAGCGCGACACACTAGCATCTCTCAGGTGTGCTGGCGTCTATATGACCAAAGGACTGAAAATACCGTATGAATTGTCAGAAAACAAGTTGACTGCCTAGCTAGTGACTTCTAAAGGAGCAAAACAGAATTATGAAGTACGAGAGATATAAACGGATGTGATAAAACAAATAGATAAGAGCTAAACAGACGAAGATAATCTCACCAAGTTTCCAATTCACCAGCTAGCTCCAAAAGCATCACCTACACACAAGAAAGAGGGGAAATTTGTTGGGGCTGTATAGGGGCTTGCCTTAGTCATACCACCGTTTTGGTGTTTTCACCTCCACGGACAGCCAAATAGCAACAATAGAGAAATGTATGATAAAGAAGTAAAGAAAGAAGGAATGCAAATAACACTACAAAATAGTATATAGCTACTCAACCAAATCGTAAAGGAGAGGAGCGAAACGTTACCACCTCCACCAAGAGCTCACTAGCCAATGATGGAGAAAGAAGGCTTGAACAATCACCACAGCCTCGACTGCGATGAAGGGAGGTGTTGCAAAACCTCAAGCCCCTGCTGCAATGGCTTGCCTCACACTTGCTTTATGGAGTTGACAAAGTGTTGATGCTGCAATGGATTGTTGAGAATGCTGGAAGTGCTAAGAAATTGTGAAGAAAGATGAAGTGAATGCTTGAACATTGTAAAAATAGATGAGTTGAATGAAGAATGGATGAATTTGAAGGAGAAGAGGGAAGAATCTGCCATTTTCAGGGTCGATTGGTCGAAAAGGGATGTTACAAATCGTTCCCAATAGGAAGTGTAATGCCTTTACCAGTTTTAGACGCAGGAATCCGTCAGGGACATAAGCGCACCGTGCGGATGTCTGCGCGCTACGCGGGCGTCCTCGACAAATATTCTTCTATCGACACAACAGACAGATGCCAAGTGGAAGGAAGGAAGCAAGCTAATGTGGAATTTTGCCTTTGAATTTGGTTTTATAAGGCGAGGATGTGTAAAAGGGGAATTTGCATAAGGGGTGCAAATTTGCTCCAATACATTTTTTCCCCACTTTAGCGAGCACGAATACTGATGAGTGCTTCGGTAAAGTAGATCGAAGAGTGAATAGGAATAGAAATTTATACTTGAACTGTTGAGGAAGCAGACAACATTCTAGCGAGCTCGAAAGCGTAGGGTAGGCAAAGGACTCCAAACCCCGCAAAACTATGAAGCTGTAGATTGAAAGTGTCTCACAGGCCCGTAGACCTGCAAGGAGGCAACCACCAAGATCTCTCACATGGAGGAAGCCTCGAGAAGTAAGCGCTTCACAGGCCCGTAGACCTGCAAGGAAAGTGTCCTCCAAGATCTCTCGCATGAAGGAAACCCAAAAGTAAGCGCCTCACAGGCTCGTAGACTTGCGAGGAAGGTGCCCTCCAAGATCTCTCACATGAAGGAAACCCAAAAGTAAGTGCCTCACAGACCTGTAGACCTACAAGGAAGGTGTCCTCCAAGATCTCTCACATGAGGGAAACCTCAGGAAAAACACCCTACAGGCCTGCAGACCAGCAAGGAAGGTATCCTCCAAGATCTCTAACATGAGGGAAACCTTAGGAAAAACACCCTACAGGCCTATAGACCAGCAAGGAAGGTGTCCTCCAAGATCTCTAACATGAAGGAAACCTCAGAAAAAAGCGCTCTGCAGGCCCACAAACCTATAGGGGAGTGACCCCCAAGATCTCTCGCATGGAGGAAAAGCACAGAAGAAGTGCCCTACACACCCGCAGACCTGTAGGGAGGTATCCCTCAAGATCTCTCACATGGAGGAAACCCAAGGAAGGGAGACTCCGCAGAGTTGGAAAGCGGCTTTACAAGTGCACCTACAAAGCGATATGTTTACCCGCAGATAGAACATGTCCAAAACCAGCCACGCAGGCAAGTAAGCGGATAGTCACGCAAACCATCGATAGATTGGAAAGCTTTTAAAGGGGTCCCTCGGGAACCTGATGTGAAGAAAGGGGTCCACTCAAAGGACGTGTTGTTTGAAAGTGCGGAAGAGATGTTTTTTTCTCAAATCGATTCATCATCAAGGAATCCTTTCAAAAGATGTTCACTTCAAGGAATTTAAAAGGAAGAAAATGCCTCCTTGCAAAGGGAAGGTCGAAGCTGTTCCCACCTCAAAGAAAAAGGTCTCAAGTTCTTTCTTTGCGAACCCATGACGAAGGAAACACGTTCCGTTAGGTCCAAGTCGAGAATGCGATTCTTTGAAAAAGTTTGCACATATTCTCAAGAAAAGTGAAAGATACCAAACCAATTTTTTTCTTTTTTTGCAATTACAACAACATGCACCCGTTAAGGTTAGAGGAAAACCCAAACGATGCGAAATGAACTCTAACCAAGAATGTACACTAGGATCCCGAGATGGGCAAGGTGTGAGCATATGGTCAGAGGATCTTATACATTTCAAAACAAGCAACTCTAACCAAGAATGTGTCCAAGGTGGACGATCATATGGTCAGAGGATCCCTATCACTAATATTGCTAAAAGTAACTCAACACCAAGTATGTGCTACCCAATCTGGAATGGAAATGAGGCGACCATATGGCGAAAATATTAAACTATAATGCAACTCAAAGTAAATAGGCGGCAAGCCAGCCTCTTCCACTTATTCAGTGGGCAATACAAAGTATGAAATTAGCAAGAATAAGAAAGATGCTGACAGTACTACTGTTCAGCTTACAATATGAGAGTTTAGTCTGCTAAAGCACAAGATAAGAAAGTTCACAATGCTGCTACAATGTATAATGTTGTCCTTAATGCTCTCAATGACTCCCATTCCAAACCTAACTCAAATGGAGGACTTTATGCAAGCTGTCATGACTGAACAAGGACTGAAACTACCCAACCAGCAATACAGAAACTCAATGAAAAGCTCACAACTCACTCATTACTCACTCAAATTGCAAGAAATCTGATGCAAAGTACTCTTATAATGAAGGCGCCCAAAGATGATAACAAAAAACAGAACTTAAACATTTTTTTTTTTTTGGCACGAATCCCAATGAGAGCCAAGAAGGTACGGCTGCAAGGAGGGGCGATTTTGACTTATAAAACTGGAGACTTCACCAAAAAATCCTAAACTTCACTGAGAGGGGCGCCCTTGTCTAGCAAATACATGGGTAAACTACCCAGAACCAGAATAAAATCACACAAAGACTTATGAGATAAAACTCCAATCTGCAACACAAACCAGCAACTCCAAATTTTTTGATTATTTTGCAAATATAAGGATTACAATGAAGAGACAACAGCTACAAAGAAAACTCACGACAAAATCACTCAAAAGCAAGCAAACCTCGCCACTAGGTGCTATCTCTCAAGCACGAAGTTGAGCCAAGCTAGGAGGCATTCATTCCCCGAAGCAGTCCAACACCATTTCGGCAGCATAACATTACTCAAGATATCAGATAATCCAAATGAAGACCCAAGACCTCCTTTTATAACTTTGTGAAGACTCTCCAGAAGCTTCTAGAAACCCTAACTTTTCAAATTTGAAATAACTCCATTTCCCTCCAAAGATGGTGTCCCTTTTTCTTCAAGGTAAATTTGACTTTAATTTAGAATTAATCTCCTCCACAAGATGGGCGTCCATTTTCATGCATTGTTTTTTGAACCTTAGAAAATATTGAAATATCTCCATGAGGCGCCACCCCTCAAAGTCCCCCTTTTAAGAACAACTTAAAGTTGTTTCACTAGGCTAAGGGGTCACAATATTAAAATATAACTTTAAAATATAACATTTTTAAATCAACTAGACTTATCTCACCAAAAAATGCTTCCCAAGGTCAAGATTGATCAAACCAACTGGACAGACTGAAGATGAGAGCCAACTGTGACGAAGCCAATAGGACCATTGCTAGAAATAGAATTTACTAAAAATAGTAAATTCATGAAAGTGCTCGGAATGCCAAGAAAATCACATCATCGCGAAGCTCACGGAAAACCCAGAAGGAATCCGCAGTTCAATCACCAAATCACAAGCAATAGCAACCTCCAAACATGAAACCCTAATTTCACCCCCGAGTAGCCTACAGGTCTCCAGAATAGGCCAACGGTCAACAAAAAAGATCATGCTCGAGAAGGGGACATTACAGTCCGCCCTCCCCAAGATTGCTTGTCCTCAAGTAATCGCAAGCCTGGATGCTGCAGAATCTCATCATTCTCCCAAGTCGCATCCTCCATAGGTAAGTTCTTCCACTTCACCAAATACTCTCTGATTGTTCTTTTTCTCAAATAATGCTCTCTGGAATCAAGAATCTCTTTTGGAATCAAGACTAACTGTCCTTCTTCATCCAAGGGTGGCAACTGTGATGAAGCAACAACATTATGTCCAAGTGCCTTCTTGAGGCGAGACACGTGGAAGACATTGTGTACTTTGCTATTCGAAGGTAGCTCCAAGTCATAAGCTACTGCTCCAACCTTTCTGATAACTTGGAATGGCCCATAGAAGCGAGGTTTGAGCTTCTCAGCTCCACTCTTCTTGAGAGAAGACTGTCTGTAAGGTTGCAGTCGCAGATAAACCATATCTCCAACCTCAAAAGAGCGCTCAATACGCCGCTGATCAACATACATCTTCTGCTGATTCTGTGCAATCTGAAGGTTGTTCTTCAAGGATTTCAAGATATCCTGACTCTGCTGCAACAAATCCTTGGCTTCAGGGGCTTTGCTATCACCAAACACAAAATTAGCAAAGCTAGGAGCCTCATAACCGTAGAGAGCCATGAAAGGTGACATCCTTATTGACATGTGAAAAGAAGAGTTGTAACAATACTCGCCTATGTGAAGCCATTTCACCCATGCTTTTTGCTGTTCCGAAACATAGTTTCTCAAATAACCTTCCAACCATTTGTTCACTATCTCTGTTTGTCCATCGGTTTGAGGGTGATAACTAGTGCTTGGAGTAAGCACCGTACCACTCATCCTGAAGACTTCTTGCCAAAAAGTGCTTAGGAACTTGCTGTCCCTATCACTCACAATGTTTTTCGGCAACCCATGCAACTTAAACACCTCATGAAAAAACAAATCTGCAACTTGTGCAGCTGAAAACGAGCTAGTGATGGCAAAAAAGTGAGCAAACTTTGTTAATCTGTCCACTACAACATAGATACAATCCTTGCCTTGGACCTTAGGCAACCCAGTGATGAAGTCTATGGACATGCTTTTCTATTTTTGATTGGGAATGGGAAGAGATTGCAGCAAACCAGCTGGTAGAGTATGCTCATTCTTGTTCATTTGACAAGTGGGACACTCCTAAATGTAGTTTTGAACTTCCCCTTTCAGCCCTTTCCAAGAAAATCTTTCCCGAATTTTCCTATATGTCTTGAAGAACCCCTGATGACCAGCAAGTGGAATGTCATGAAATGTCAACAAAATCTTCTTTTTGAGCCTAGAATCAGCCACCAAAAAGATTCTACCCTTGTAGTGTATCAGCCCTTCAACCACCTTGTACCTTTCGTCATGAAAAGTACCCTCAATGATGCTGGTTGCAAACTGATTTTTGGCATAATCAGCAAGCAACATGTCCTTCCAATCAGCAGTAAGCTCGCACAATGAGCTCAAATGGGGTCTCCTAGATAGAGCATTAGCCACAATGTTGTTTTTTCCTTTGACATACTCAATGTCAAAATCGTAAGCTTGAAGCTTACTCACCCACTTTTGTTGCCTCTCGTTCAAATCCTTCTGATGCATGAAGTGCTTGAGACTATTGTGATCAGTCTTGACCACAAACTTGCTTCCCACCAAATACTGTCTGAACTTAGCTAATGCATGCATAATGGCAAGCATTTCCTTGTCATAGATGGAGTAGGTCCTCTCAACACCTCTTAGTTTTCTGCTCTCAAACACAATGGGATGTTTGTTTTGCATCAAAACAGCCCCAACTCCTTCACTGGATGCATCACACTGTAGCTCGAAAGGCTTGGAAAAATTTGGAATAGCCAAAACCGGACAAGAGCTCATGATCCTCTTAAACTTATCAAAAGTAGTTTGGGCCTTTTTTGACCAACAAAAAGCCCCCTT
This sequence comes from Sequoia sempervirens, assembly GCA_007258455.2. Taxonomy (NCBI): domain Eukaryota; kingdom Viridiplantae; phylum Streptophyta; class Pinopsida; order Cupressales; family Cupressaceae; genus Sequoia; species Sequoia sempervirens. The sequence continues at coordinate 56,431 of VDFB02362860.1, read as the reverse complement.
TTTTATGAGGTCAGTAAGAGGAGCAGCATTCTGTGAGTAACCCTTCACGAATCTTCTGTAAAAACCACAAAGACCCAAGAACCCCTTCAAATGTGTCAAGTTCTCCGGAGGTGGCCAATCAACAATAGCCTTGATCTTTTTAGGATCAACCTTCACTCCTTTAGCACTGATTATGTGACCAAAGTAAAGTAGCTCCTTCATTCCAAATTCACATTTGGATTCTTTAGCAAACAAGCTCTCAGATTCTAGGATCCAAGTGCTTGAGATGTTTTTCCCATGTCTTTCTGAAGATTAGAATGTCATCAAAAAATATCAATACAGACTTTCTCAACTGCTTCTGAAAGACTCTGTTCATACAAGACTGGAAGGTAGCAGGAGCATTAGTCAACCCAAATGGCATGACTAGGAACTCAAAGTGACCATAGTGACATATGAAAGTTGTCTTCTCAACATCAGATCCTCTCATCCGAATTTGATAGTAGCCCGACCTCAAATCTATCTTTGAAAAGAACTTGGCCCCATGTAGCTGATCAATGAGCTCATCTATCCTCGGAATAGGGTATCGATTTTTAATGGTGCTTTGATTCAAGGCACGATAATCCACACACATGCCGATGGTACCATCCTTCTTCTTCACAAGAACAACTGCTGAAGCAAAGGGACTCTTACTTGGACGAATGAAGCCCATCTCCGAGAGTTCTTTAATGTTTTTCTCAATCTCATCTTTTTGCTTCTTAGGGTACCGATATGGAGTTGTAATAACTGGTTTAGCTCCTTCCTTGAGCTCAATGACATGCTCCGAACCCCGTTTAGGAGGTGGTCCAGGAGGTAAATCAGCAAACACTTTGCTCTTCTTAGTGAGTAGAGACTGAATATCAGGAGGATAGTCCCTCTTTGTCTCAACCGGACTAGCTGGAAGAATCATACACTCCGCAGCCCAATCAACTTGATCATGCCGAATCGGCCTTGCCATTCTCTTGAATGACACAATCCGAGGACCACCATTAGACATTCCTCTTAAAACTACCTTCTTTCCATCGGATTGAAATTTGAGTTCCATAGTTTGCAGATTTAGAGAGATCTCTCCTAGAGAACGCAGCCATTGAATGCCTAGGACGGTATCCGTATCTCCAATGCTAACCACATAGAAGTCATCCTTGACTTCATAGTTGCCCAATTGCATAGACATGTTTGAAATCTTCTTGGTGCAAGAAATGTGAAACCCATCAACAACCATAACCTTGAAGCCTTCAAAATCTTCTGTTTGCAGCCCCTTCTTTGCCACCACAACTTTATCAATGAAGTTATGCGTTGCTCCACTGTCAATCAAAGCAACTATTTGCTGCCCCTTAATCATCCCTTGAACTTTGAAGGATTCATTCTTTTGAAAGCTCGAAAGTTGATCCAAAGCACCTCCACTTCCCTTTTCATCTTCGGACTCTTCTAGAGCTCTTTCCACTTCGCTATCATCAAAATCAGACTGCTGGTCTGAAAAATCAGAATTACTTTCTTCAGCTGAATAGTATTCGATTTGATGAAATTTGACTCCTTTTGGGCAAATATGATCTTGGGACCATTTTTTTCTACACCGAAAACATAACCCCTTTCTTCTGAGTTCGTTAAGTGTCTCTGGATCCAATCTTGTGACATGAGGTTTATGTTGTTTGAACTCCTTATGATGAGGTCTTTGATGATGTCTTTTTCCTTTATCCCCTTTGTGAAATGATGGCTTGGATTGAAACTTTGCTTTAGGAGCAGCCCACTCCATGTTTCTTGCTTTCTTCATTGCCTCCTATAGGGAGGGTGGATCAAAAGCTTTAATCCAACCCTTGAGTGGCTCCATCAATCCTTCACTGAATAGGATCACTAGACGCCTCTCAGTGATTCCCGTGACCATGACTGAAAGTCTCTGAAACTCAGCTATGTAGGCATCAACTCTGCCATATTGCCTAAGCTGTGCCAATTCTCTAAAATGCACTTCAGGATGTTTTTTCTCAAATTTCTCTATGAGCCTATTGGTGAACTCATCATAGGTAGTGATAGACCCATGACCTAAAGTGACTAGGCCATGGTACCACCACTCGTGCGCCACCCCATCTAGGTGTAGCGTAGCGAACTTAATCGCCTCTTCTTCTGCCATGGGTCTAAGAGCTAGATAGTTGTCCAACTTCTGTATCCAAGCTTTTGCTGAACTATTGTCACTCCCATCAAAGTGTGGAAGCATAACCTTGTTGATAGCTTGATGCAAATCCCCTTGCATTGCTGACCTCCTTTGTTCATGATGCCTTCCTTGTCCTTTATTCTTCCTTTTATGATTTATGAAATCATTGTAAGACATATATATCATAATTTCATCAGGAGAGAATCATACTCAGCACGGCCGAGTCTCAACTGTTCCACAAATGATGCATTTTCTTCTGGCTCAGGTTGAGGGTTTACTGGTCCCAAGAAGGTGGGTTTGAAGGGCCTGGAAGAAATGTATGTGCTGTTTGAAGCAGGCTGAGCAGCATGTCTATTATGCTGGTTAGTGGCACTGTGTTCTCCCCTATGTCCTGGATTGTTCTATGGAATTGGGTTCTGACCCACTTTCCCCATCATGAAAGATACCATATCCATTAAGGCATCCATCTTCCTCTCGAACCTCTTTCCCGGACTTATCGACCTTTCTCTTCCTTTCCCACTATCATCTCTGTTACCTCCCGATGTCCTCTCATTATCCCCCATTTCTGTTTCCTGAGAAGACTCCCAATGAGCCCTCAAAACCTCTGATGCTGTCTGACCTTCTAGAGCCTGATGCCACTGAAACTAATTTGCAGCCTTCTTGTCTTCCCTTGCTAAGTATCTCTTTTCTTTGTCACTCAAAGATGGTCTGTTTCACAGGATGGCAAGATGCGTGGCTCTGATACCGCTGAAAGATACCAAACCAATTTTTTTCTTTTTTTGCAATTACAACAACATGCACCCGTTAAGGTTAGAGGAAAACCCAAACGATGCAAAATGAACTCTAACCAAGAATGTACACCAGGATCCCGAGATGGGCAAGGTGTGAGCATATGGTCAGAGGATCTTATACATTTCAGAACAAGCAACTCTAACCAAGAATGTGTCCAAGGGGGACGATCATATGGTCAGAGGATCCCTATCACTAATATTGCTGAAAGTAACTCAACACCAAGTATGTGCTACCCAATCCGGAATGGAAATGAGGCGACCATATGGCGGAGATATTAAACTATAATGCAACTCAAAGTAAATAGGCGGCAAGCCAGCCTCTTCCACTTATTCAGTGGGCAATACAAAGTATGAAATTAGCAAGAATAAGAAAGATGCTGACAGTACTACTGTTCAGCTTACAATATGAGAGTTTAGTCTGCTAAATCACAAGATAAGAAAGTTCACAATGCTGCTACAATGTATAATGTTGTCCTTAATGCTCTCAATGACTCCCATTCCAAACCTAACTCAAATGGAGGACTTTATGCAAGCTGTCATGATTGAACAAGGACTAAAACTACCCAACCAGCAATACAGAAACTCAATGAAAAGCTCACAACTCACTCATTACTCACTCAAATTGCAAGAAATCTGATGCAAAGTACTCTTATAATGAAGGCGCCCAAGATGATAATAGAAAACAGACCTTAAACATTGATATTTATTTTTGACACGAATCCCAATGAGAGCCAAGAAGGTACGGCTGCAAGGAGGAGCGATTTTAACTTATAAAAATGGAGACTTCACCAAAAAATCCCAAACTTCACTGAGAGGGGCGCCCTTGTCTAGCAAATGCATGGGTAAACTACCCAGAACCAGAATAAAATCACACAAAGACTTATGAGATAAAACTCCAATCTGCAACACAAACCAGCAACTCTAGATTTTTTGATTATTTTGCAAATTTAAGGATTACAATGAAGAGACAACAGCTACAAAGAAAACTCACTACAAAATCACTCAAAAGCAAGCAAACCTCCCCACTAGGTGCTATCTCTCAAGCACGAAGTCGAGCCAAGCTAGGAGGCATTCATTCCTCGAAGCAGTCCAACACCATTTTGGCAGCATAACATTACTCAAGATATCAGATAATCCAAATGAAGACCCAAGACCTCCTTTTATAACTTTGTGAAGACTCTTCAGAAGCTTCTATAAACCCTAACTTTTCAAATTTGAAATAACTCCATTTCCCTCCAAAGATGGCGTCCCTTTTTCTTCAAGGTAAATTTGACTTTAATTTAGAATTAATCTCCTCCACAAGATGGGCGTCCATTTTCATGCATTGTTTTTTGAACCTTAGAAAATATTGAAATATCTCCATGAGGCGCCACCCCTCAAAGTCCCCCTTTTAAGAACAACTTAAAGTTGTTTCACTAGGCTAAGGGGTCACAATATTAAAATATAACTTTAAAATATAACATTTTAAAATCAACTGGACTTATCTCACCAAAAAATGCTTTCCAAGGTCAAGATTGATTAAACCAACTGGACAGACTGAAGATGAGAGCCAACCGTGCCGAAGCCAACAGGACCATTGCCAGAAATAAAATTTACTAAAAATAGTAAATTCATGAAAGTGCTCGGAATGCCAAGAAAATCACATCATCTCGAAGCTCACGGAAAACCCAGAAGGAATCTGCAGTTCAATCACCAAATCACGAGCAATAGCAACCTCCAAACATGAAACCCTAATTTCACCCCCGAGTAGCCTACGGGTGTCCAGAATAGGCCAACGATCAACAGAAAAGATCATGCTCGAGAAGGGGACATTACAAAAAGATTTGTTGGCAATGAATACATTTTGTGAAAATCAGAGTGTCATGGAAATGGTGTTGTCACACATGAAAGGGACAACTCAGGCAAAGAAGAGAGAAAGATAAGAAAAGAGCGAAAGAGAAAAAACAAGATAACAAATAAGAGACACAGGGGTGATCTAATATTTTGGGGTCAGAGTTCATAAATATATATATATATATATATATATATATATACATATAAGTATAGCAATAGTATATAAAATGAACTATCATCAACCCCATACTATATCAGACCGTGTGAAGAATGCATGAGAACACAAAGTGAAAATAAAAAATTGGGTCATGGAAGGGAAGCCTAAATGCCCCCAACATTTTGCATCGTCCCCAATTTACCGAAAGTCAATCACAAACATGGAAGAAGATGATACAAATAGAAGAAGGTTTATGACACAAAAACCATGTCTATATCCAAGCACCAACACGGGTGACAAGGGTCATCCAGGCACACATAGCATGATCACGGGGGATCATATCACAACACACACACATCTAATCTAAAGATAAAGAAGAGGCCTCCCCCTAACACTGATTGACCAAGAGGTCGTCCGCTTCCCACTCCAGATCATCATAGGGGGAAGGAGGACGACCCTGCAGTGGTGGGATGTTAAGAGGAGGAGCTTTCAACACTCCTGCAACAAGGGCTAAGGAAGAAGGCCCTGCAAGGTCTCCTCCATTCGGCTCTTGTGGAGCTATGGTCAATGATTTCGCAAAAATCACTGACAAGGCTGGAACTTCATCTAGAGAGTTAAATATGCACTTCACTGGAGTGCCATGTCATACCTCAACGAATGGGGAGGGTTGTGCCTGAGGTTCACCGCGAGGCTCACCAAGGGACTCGGGAGCGGTGACGAACTTAGGGGAAGCCGGAACTAGTTTTGTTACTAAAACAAAACAATTCAGCATGGGTTCATCTTTCGGAGAAGGTGGGCTCCTCTTACGTCCTTCGTTGCTAGAAGGACCACCCTCCACCTTCTGCTCCGTCGGGGGATGTGAACTCCCCACAAACGAGGCAAGAGGTGCAGAGGAGGAGGAGGAGAAAACCGTAGCAGATACCACCAAAGTGTTCGACATATCTATGGGTTTTGGGAAAGGAGGGACATCAACAAGGGACATCAACAAGGGTGGCTCCACCGAAGGAGCGATGAACACCTGCACCTTTTTGGGGGTCAAACATGTTCGTACTCACAGCGGAAGCCGGAAGCGAGACGGAGCTTGGTTGAACAGAAGCAGAGGGGAGGAGAGCGGAGGATGTGGCAAGAGGCCCTAAACCAGGGGTGGTTGACTCCTCTTCCTTCTTTTGCAAAGCAGCCTGCTCAGTCATGAGAGCCTTTGGTCGGCGCTTTCATTCACATGCAAAGTGGTTTCTACGACTCTTCGAGCTAGAGCGCGGAGGCTGCGAAGGAGCAGAAGGTTCCCGCTTAGCCATGGGAGTGTCCACCACAACTATTTCTAGCGGAGGGACAGGCTCCTGAATGGGATCAAGAGGAATAGGTTGAGAAGCAATAGGGGGATTGCGCTCTGACACCTCGGTAGCGGGCCTCTTCTTGTTTATTGCCATGGGAGCATAAGCGGTAGGAGGCCATGGAGGCCGAGACATAGAAGATTCCCCACGGGGACCTTTTCCTCTACCATGCAAGTAGTACCAAGGTCCAGGTGGTTTAGTAGGGAGGTCCAATATCCTGATCTGAGGTCTACGCTAGGTGGTATCATCGGACTCGGCGGATAAAAGCCAGGTATATTCATCCAAAACTCTTCTCTAGAAAGGGGAGGAGAGCCATCCCGAGGATGGGGTAACTTCTCTTTTCCTTTTCGAGAAGGGGAGGCAGCTGGCTACTATACCATTGGAAGAGACAATTAAAGCTATCCCTTGTCCCCGGTCTTATACTTCACATAGTTTTTGTAAAGTAGGTCCGTTCTAGGAGGGAGCAGACCGACCGGGGCGGGCCAAAAGTGGTCTAATGAATATCCCCCATGGGATACCAAAGGCCAGTATCCAATGTCATGCACTACATGCACAACACTTTCATGGGAAAACTTTAAAAATTTGTGGATGACGGAGGCGATTCCATTCATGGAAGCTAGCCAAGGTATTCCTAACTTCATCCTGAATAGATTTTACTCCGGGATGACATCAAAGACTGTGTCTATAGCCCTAGGTCCTACTAGGACGAACAAAGTTATTAAGCCATACGGTTTTAGACAAAGACCATTGTGTGTACGGATGGTAGATTTCGTTTCTTTGTACTCTTTTCTATGCAATGAATTAAGCCACAATGTCTCTTCTGTAATGGCATTCACTCGACTCGCGGGGTCGACTAAGACCCCTATCACAATGTTGTCATTGAGGCGAGCAGGAATGTAGAGGGGAGAGGCTTGTTGTTTAAGGGTAAATCTTGTGACGTGAATGTCACATCTGGAGAGCTGAGCGTAGGTTGCATGGAAGGAGTAATTGTGACCATGTTAACATACGCCTCAAGCTGAGTGGTAGAATTGGAGGGATCGATAATCATGTTGGTAGAGTGTGATGGAAATGGGTCCATGTATATCTACAAGTCACTATTCGCTTTCGCCACCGATTTGTTTGTATTTTACTTACTCCCATCAAGATGAATAGTACTGTCTTTGATGTGATCCTGTATCTCATGATGCAGGTGCATACAGCATTCAGTATCATGTCCGTTAACTCGATGGTACTGACAAAAGGTATTTGGATCGTACCAACTAGGGAAAGGTTCTTTAAGAGGCTTAGGGTTCTCCAAAGTTATGATCTTATCCTTTAGCAGCTTCTGCAAGATGGAAGAATAAGATTCTGCAAACTTTGTGAACTTTCGATTGCGCCCGAGGCTGTTATCAGTTATAGCGGCTACTACATTCGCAATAGCCTTACCTTTCCCAGAGATTGATACAATGGACTTTCCTTCTAAATGGGAGGGCGAGGAGGATCCCCTGAACTAAACTACCGTTTGTTGATACTCTCGTAGTGCAGCACACAAATGCACGGAATAAGGGTATTTCATAAGGGAAAACTTCTCTTACCAAGGTCTTTGCAAGTTCCCTATTGTTGTGACCTTTTCACACATCGCCCCATGCAAGATGGGGACCCCTAATTTTTGCTCCATTCTGGTTTTTTGGCTTTAGTTCTTGTCTCTCTCTCTCCGTCTCTTTTCTGATGTCTACCTTCGAGGATTGTGCCCGTCATTGAGTTTAAATGTGAATTTTGGCCAAGTCTGAAAATTAGGGTTTCCATCTTTCCAGCCAATTTGAGGTCAAATGAAGTGAATAAATTGAAAATAGAGATTAACATTACTATCAGTATGCTCCCGGTAGACTCTCAGCTAAATTTCATCAGATTCTGACAACTTACTATTTTTAGTAAGTGTGTAATTCAGGGCATTGCATCGACATTTTTGAAGTTGTAACAGTCACATTGCATTCAGGACACATCAAGCTACCCGTTGGAAAAATTTGAGCTGAAACAGACAACTTACTATTTTTAGCAGTTCGACTTCCAGAGCAGATTTCAGGGCCTATATGCAGAGTTTTTCAATGCATGTTTGAGGATTCCTTCTGGGTTTTCCGAGACCTTCGCGACAGTATAACATGCAAAATGAGATAACTTTCAGAGTTCAACCTTCAGGGGCTATTTTTAGGGTTTGCATGTCAGAGTCTTCAGCGCATGTCGAGTGATTCTTTCTGGGTTTTCTGAAACCTACGCAGTGATGTAACATGCAAAACAAGATAGTCACTCTTTCAGCTACTTTCTATTTTTAGCAAATGCACTATGGCAGTCACTTCCTAGCACATCAGAATCACTAACTGATCATAATGCAAGAGAAACGGAGTCAAACGAAGGTCATCTGATATGCATGCAAGTCCAATTAGGGTTTCCAGCTTCGGGACCTAAAAAGAGGGGTAAAAGGTCATAATTTTTGAAAACCAGTGTATACCACCGCGATCAGCATCTTTCAAGCTATCTGTTGGTAAAATTTGAAGGCAAACGGAGAACTTACTATTTTTAGTAAGTCGTTCCAGAAACAGGCTAAAAATAGCAAATCAACATCAAGTGCCGGTGTCAACAAATAGGTCACGTGGTAAGGAGCGCGCCATTCGAATTTCAAGTCAATTGGAGCTGTGGAGATATCATAAACAAGCAGTTACTATAAATAGCAAACCACCTTCAGAAATATGCTATTTTTAGCAGGCCAACTCATAATAGCAATGTCAACAGGTTGACAAGGTCATGGAGATCCAGTGTTCAAAACTTCAAATCATTCTAAGCTTCAGAAGTGTAGAAATCAGAGGACTTACTATATATAACAGGACATGGAGATTCTGGTAGAGGAAAGGAAAAATGGCTAAGTCTAAGTTCATCCTGCTCCACCCTGAAAATGCGCCCACTTCAGCTGGAGACCTTGAGAAAAATGCAAAGTGTTGAACTTCCTGCAAGAACTTGAAGATGCACCCAGCTTTCCTTCAAGATGATTGAAAAAAAAAAAATTCCAAGTCTGGAACTTCATCCTCCTGCCACCTCCAAATGCGCCCAAGTTGGTGGAGAAGTTAAGAAAATTTCTAAGGCATGAGATATCCTTCACCACCTCTCATTTGCGCCCTCACCTCAGGTCAAGCACAAAAAAAAAAAGTTTTAAGTTAAAAGGTTTCATCCACCTCCATAGGTGAAATGCGCCCACTTCAAGCTAATAACATGCAAAAAGTTTCTAAGTGTGGTGCCTTATCCTCCACCCTAGGCCAAATGCGCCCTCTTCAACAAGTCAAGGTGATTAAAATATTCTAAGTAAGATGTTTTATCCTTCTACACAAGCAAAATGTGCCCAAGTTCACAAGGGAAGTCAATAGTCAAAGGTGGTCAAGGTGGCGTTGAAGACTTTCATCCTCTTGGACATGTAAAATGCGCCCAAACCAGGGCATGTGAAGACAAAAATGAAGAAGCTCAAGAGTCACAAGTCAAAGGCGTTTGAAAGGGGCTTTATCCTTCTTCACATAGCATATGCACCCATCCTCTAGCATGAGTAAAATGCGCCCATCTTAGGAAGTCAACAAAGAAGTCAAGTGGTCAAAGAAATGTTTCATCCTTTACCATGTGCTAAATGCGCCCAAGATACACAAGGGTGGCATTTAAAAGTTTATCCTCCACCTATGGAAAAATGCGCCCATGCTTCAAGAGGGGGTCAAAGATTCAAAGGCAGTCAAAGCTAGGCGTTGGAAACTTCATCCACCTCCCATACTTAAATGCGCCCAAGTGAGGGCATGTGAGGACAAAACAAAGGAAGTGAAAGAGTCAACAAAGCAAAAGGCATTAGAAGTTCATTCATCTACACAAGGAAAATGCGCCATGTCTAGAAGAGAAAGTCAAAGGGTCAACATGTTTATCCTTCACCATGTAGAAAATGCGCCCAAGTTTCAAAGGTGGTCATGACGTTGAAGTTAGATTCTCCTCCCATGCTCAAATGCGCCCAAGTGAGGGCATGTGAAGACAAAAACAAGGGAGCTAAAAGGTCATGTGTTAAGGCGTTGAGGTTATAGGGTGATTTGAATGAGACTTAGAATAAAATAATGCTAAGTGTTGGGATTTAAAAAGAAATATATCCTTCATGAAGTGTGATATGCGCCTAAAGTAAAGTGTAAAGGTGGTGAAAAAAGTTGATAAGTGAAACAGGTATGCTAGGCGTTGGAATTCACATATTCTCCATGATATGTGCTTTCAAGAATTTTCTAAGTGAACTGAAATAAAATTTCTTCACCACAGGAAGAAGGATTGAAGTTGGATAAATTTTCCTAAGGCAAAATTTCGAAATGCTAAGTGATTTAAAATTTTCTCTAAGGCACAAAATATTTTCTTCCTTAAGGAAATTACACCTAGGCTTGGAGGATGATGAAATTTTCCTGAAGAGAATGAATTTGCCAGTGGTGAAGTCAGAGGATGTTGGTAGTGCAGGATTGATAAAAATTTCAAGTCAGAGCAACAAAGCATTCACAGAGATGAAGAACGGGATTAAATTTCATGAGGAATTACTTTTCTAAGGTTCAAAATTTAAAAATTTAAATGAACCCGTTCGTTGTATACCCATGAATTCGACAAGTTCTGAAGAAAATTTTCTTCTGGGTATTGAAGATCTTCGACAAGGAATGGATTTTAAAGTCTTTCACGCTTCGCCAAGGATTCCGAGTTGAAGATTTTGATGGGCACTTAAATAATGAATTTCCTAAGTAAAAGTTTGAAAAAATTTCTAAGGAAAGTAATGAAAAAGATGTTGAAATATGTCGCCTTGGTAGATGAATCTGAAGTTGGGTGCCTAGATAATGTTGACCAAATTCCTGATGAATGCATTTTTCTCGAGTTTGAGTTGGATGTGATATCAGAGTGAAGTATGCCCAGGGAGAATACAAGATGGGTTGGAAATTTGGCTAAGGCATGAAGAATTTGAACGCAAAGTTGTGTTGTGACGTTTTTCACACATCGCCCCATTGCAAATGGGGACCCCCCTAATTTTGGCTTGATTTTCGTTTGTTTTGTCCTTGTCTCTCTTTTCTACTGTCTACCTTTTCGGGATTGTGCCCGTCATAGAGTTTAAACTTGAATTTTGGCCAAGTCTGAAAATTAGGGTTTTGAAGCCAACTTGAGGTTGAACAAAGTGAATAAATTGAAAATTGAACTTAACGTTGTTGTCGGCATGTTTCCAGCAGGCTCTCAGCAAAATTTCATCAAATTCTGAGGCACTTACTATTTTTAGTAAGTATGAAATTCAGGGCAATCTATCAGCTATTTTGAGATTCCGACAGTCACACAGCGTTCAGAATACATCAGGCTGCTTGTGTGCAAAATTTTGAGCGAAAACGGACAACTTACTATTTTTAGCAGTTCGGCTTCCGGCACGGATTTCAGGGTGCAGATGCAGAGTTTTTCTTTGCATGTTGGCATATTCCTTCTGGGTTTTTCGAGACCTTCGCGATGATATAACATGCAAAACAAGACGACCACTTTTAGAATTCAGCCTTCCGAGGCTATTTTTAGGGTTTGCATGTCAGGGTTTCTTTTGCATGTCGGGTGATTCCTGATGGGTTTTTCGAGAGCTTCGCGATGGTATGACATGCAAATGAAGATAATCACTCAGTAAGGAACTTGCTATTTTTAGCAGGTGTGTCCCGGCAGCCGCTTCCCAGCAATTCAGATTCACGAGCTGATCACAGTGCCGTAGAAACAAAGGCAAACAGAGTTCATTTGGTATGCATGCGAAGCGAATTAGGGTTTCCAACTTCGGAGCCTAAAAATAGGCGTAAAAAGTCAAAATTTTCAAAAATCGGTGTAAACCACCGCGATCAGCGTCCTTCAGGCCATCTGCTGGTAAAATTTCAAGTCGATCGGAGCACTTACTATTTATAGTAAGTCAATTTGGAAACTGGCTAAAAACAGTAAATTGAGTGCATGCGTCAAGGTCAGCCGGCAGGTCACGTGGTGAGGAGCGCCTCATTCAAATTTCAACTCGATCGGAGCATGGGAGCTATCAGAAACATGGGGTTACTATTTATAGTAAACCACCTTCAGAAATGGGCTAAAAATAGCAGGGTGATTAAAAATGGCAGTGTCGACAGGACAACAAGGTTATGAGGATACAGTGCGCAAAGTTTCAGGCCATTCCGAGCTTCAGAAGTGCAAAATCAAGAAGACTTACTAAAAATAGCAGGGTATGAAATCCTGGCGAAAATGAGAAAAAGTTCTAAGTCTGGAACTTCATCCAGTAAACATGGCAGAATGCACCCAGGTGTGTAAAGAGGCAGGAAAATCTTAAGAATGGAGTTCGTCCTTCACACAGGCCAAAATGCGCCCAAGGCACAAGAAGTCAAGGAAAAGTCAAACGTGTTTATCCTGCTGCTAGGCGAAAATGCGCCCAACTTGAAAGAAGAAAAGAGTTGAAATTTTTTCTAAGTATGAGAAAATATCCTCCTCCACTAGTAAAAGGCGCCCAAAGGAGAGAAAGGTCAAAGAAGTCAAAGATATTCATCCTTCAGCATAAGCTGAATGCGCCCACAAGCTAGCAAGATGCTAAAAATTTTCTAAGGGAGAAACTCGTCTTCCTCTCATGTTGAAATGCGCCCAAAAGAGGGCATGTCAAGACAAAGATAAGGCAAAGTCAAGCTGGTCAACATGTTTCATCCTGCACATAGGGAGAAATGCGCCCAAAAAGCAAATTAGTCAACAAGGTCAAAGTTTCTCATCCTCCTCATGCATCAAAATGCGCCCAAGTTTATCCCTCACCTACATGAAAATGCGCCCAACAACAAGCTGGTCAAAGAAGTCAACGATTCTCATCCTCCTCAAGGGGAAAAATGCGCCCAAGTGCATGCATATGAAGACAAAAGGTGGAATACGAAGAGTCATCCTTCACCTACATAGAAATGCGCCCAAGTTTAGGTGGTAAAAGGTAAGAGAATGGAGTGAAGGGTGGTAAATAAAGTGAAAGACACTTCATGGCGTGGTAAACACAAGGTAAAAGATAGGCGTTATCCTCCATCAAGCTCAAAATGCGCCCAAGGTGGTGGGTGTTAGAAAATTTTTCTAAGGCATGTGGGGTGGAATTAAATTGCTAAGGCGTGGTTTCAAATTTCTTCTAAGTGTTGGGCTCCTAAAGTTATAAAGTGTTGGAGAATTTCCTAAGGCGTGTGAGGTAAAGCAACTTGCTAGGTGATGAAGAATTTTCAAGATGAGTATCTTCCTTCAGATATAAAATGCGCCTAAAACTTTGAATGACAAAATAAAATAAAAAATAGATACCTCTAAGGCGTTGGGATTTCAAATAAATATTTTTCTAGTAAAATGCTAGTGGGGAGTGAAGAATGAAGCGTGCCAGGCAAAATAAAAAATTTCTAAGTGAAGTTGATACTTTTCTCACTGGCAGGCAAACAAAATTTTCTAAGAAATTTGCCAAGTGACTCAAAGAATTTTCTAAGGCACAAATATTTTCTCCCTTAGAAAAATGCCTAAGTCTGGAGAGGTGATGGAATTTTCCTGAAACATGAGCAGAGTTGCCACAGGTGAAGTCAGTGGATGCCAGCTGCACAGAATTGATAAATTTTTCCAAGTCAGAGCAACAAGAAATCTTCACAGATGCGAAGAACGGATTTAAATTTCACAGGGAAATATTTTCTAAGGTTCAGAATTCAAAAAAATTAAATGAACCCGTTCGTTGGGTACCCATGAGTTCGTCGCGTTCTGAAGGAAATTTTCTTCTGGGTATCGAAGATTATCGATGAGGAGTTGATTTTGAGGTCTTCCACAACTTGCTGAGGTTTGTGTGATGAAGATTTCAAGTGGGCACTAGGTTGATGAGTTTTCCTAAGGGAAAATTTGAAAATTTTCTAAGGCAAGTGTGAAGAAAATATGTTTTCAAGGTGAAATTCTCCAGACAATGAATTTGAAAGAAACTGCCTAGATGAATTTGCTCAAATTCTTCGTGAAGATAGTTTTCTTGAGCCAGAAATGAATAAAATCAAGGTTGTCAGAGCTCCAACAGGTGAAATGAATTTCTCAAAGATGATACGCTCTTGAGGAAGATGGGTTGAAAATTTGGCTAAGGCATGAAGAATCATGGAGAAAGCAAAGATGTGCTAGGGGAGAACGATGAACATGAGAATCTGGGTAAGTAAGTTGAATCTATATTATGAAATGTTCTAATTCTCTTCTCCTTGCTTGTTTTGCAGGAGAAATGTTGAAGCCGAAGCACGATGACTTGAAGTGGTGAAGCACGATGATATTACGACCTTCGGAAGAAGATAAAGTTATGAGTTTCAATCTCGAAGGGAGAAAGTTGCAAGAAAATGGCTAAGTGTTAAGACTTAGTATAACTTAAGTGACAAGGATGAAGACCCTTAAGTGGAAGAGGTCAAAGGACAAAGTCAAGAAGAAGATCGAGGGCAGTGTGAATGCGTTTCAAGATTGGAATCTTCTAGAAGGATGATGGTGGACATTATGGTTCATTTATTACCCCACTCTCCTTTGTGGCGGTTTTTAGGGCAAATCATGTTTAGGGCTGAGGTGGCACGATCTGGGCCATCCAGCCGATTGTAACCCTAGCCGTCTTTTGGGACTCGGCTAGCTATATAAAGGGGGAGTCCCCCTCATTTGTAACTCAGTAGACAGTAGAGAAGATTAGAATAGACATAGAGTAGAGGGACAACTTAGAAGTAGCTTAGTATAGATTGATAGTGTAGTTTGAAGAAGAGGGAAAGTTTTCCCTTTGAAAACTTTGTAAGAAATTGTTGTGAACACTCTCTCAATAAAAGAGTTTTTCATTGATGGTGAATTCCTCTTTGTTGTGAGTAGCTAGCAAGGTTTCTTCGTCCTTCTGATTCAAGTAGTGACTTAAAGTAGAATAAGTTTCATTTCATGCAAGTAGATGTTAACTGTGGAATGTGGTGTTTGATCTAAGCAACTTCGTCTATCCATACCACTAGTGTATTTGCTGATGGTGAATGTGCCTTGTGTGGTCAACTGGAATATCTTGTACTTAACTTCAATCACAGTTTGAATAATGGTATGCGTCGTTGTGATGGTATCTTTATGTCAAGTGGTGGTTTGAACATCTTTAGTATCTCCCTTGAAGATTGCACCGACTCCGTGGAAGCTGTCCGATGCGAGGCAAAGCGAAGTCCGGTTAGAAGATTGCTGAAGTTGAGCTCCATATCCCACGCCTTAGAATAGATTTAGACTCTCTGAACCCTACCCCATTTCAATTCAGTACTTTCTGATTAGAATAGGACACCCGAACTTCATAGACAAATCTTTCGAGCATTTGAATTCCTTTCTCCGCTGCCGAACAATTCCGTAAGTCCCCTTGAAATACCAGCAAATCACATCGAGCCAAACTGAGCCTATTCGCACTTAAATAACCTTGGAGTTGAACGCATGAACTTTCTTGCAATCTTAGCATGCGGAATACTTTGATCAAGAGAGAATAGGGAAGCCATTGGCGACTTTATTCTGCGTTGGTGCGGTCACGAAAAACACATCAACAAGTTGGCTAAGAAAACGATGAACCCTTGGAGATCAAAACATGAAAATCCTGGTAAGTAGAGTTTATATTATGAAGTGTTCTAATACTCTTGTTTTGCAGGAGGAACGTCGAGACCAAGCGGTGATGACTTAAAGTGATGAAGAAAGTAATCCGAGATGACATTTCAACCTCGAAGGAAGAAAAGTTGCAAAAGTGGCTAAGTGTTGAGACTTAGTATGTGCCTAGCTCAGGTAACAAAGAAGAAGTTGAAGAACAACGTCAAGAAGAAGATCAAGAACAGTGTGAACGTGTTTCAAAGTTGGAATCTTCTAGAAGGATGATTGCTCATTTATTGCCCCACTCTTCTTTGTGGCGGTTTTTAGGGTGAATCTTGTTTAGGGCCGAGGTGGCACGATCTGGGCCATCCAGCCGATTGTAATCTGAGCCGTCCGTTGGACTTGGCCAGCTATAAAAGGGGGAGTCCCCCTCATTTGTATCTCATTAGAATTAGATCAGAGTTAGGATAGCAGAGAAGGAGTAGAGAAATTGATAGAGTAGAAAGTAGAATAGTTTGATAGTATAGTTTAGATTGAAAAGGAAGGAAAGTATTCCCTTTGAATACTTTGTAAGAAGTTGTCGTGAATGCTTTCATAATAAAAAAATTTTTATTGATGGTGATTTCTTCTTTGTTATGACTAGTTGTCGAGGCTTCTTCGTCCTTCCAATTCACGTAGCAACTTGAAGTAGCTTAAAGTAAAGTAGATTTCATTTCATGCTAGTACTTAGTAATTGTAGCCATTGTGGTTGACATCACGATGAGGTGACATGTCTTATACAGCTGGAAGTATCCTCCCTAGCTGAGAGGGAGTGTTAATGTTTTGAGCAGCGTCGGACTGCTACTTCCAGCACAGCACGCTATTGAAGACAATTCAAATTGTAGCCTTAACAGCTATTTGAATTGAGATGATATAAAATGAAGAGGCGCTTCATTTACTCATGAGCATACATTATTATTGTGGCCGACTTGTGAAGATGCAATCTTATCTTAAGTCAAAGTTATTTAATATTTGGTTATTAATTATTCATTGAGGCCGATTCTTCTTGATAATCGCGCCTTTCCTTGTTTGAGTCATGATCCTTGATGGCCGACTTTGTATTATGAAGAGGCGTGTCTCTTCCATTGATTTGTATTTATATGAGTTCATTCCATGCACTTCAAACATGTGTCAAGTTCATTCATTCCATATTCGATAGCGATTATCCACCTTTAGTAGTGCATCATTTATCAAGGAGAGTTTGAGTTCCTGCATCAAAGTGTGATGCTATAAAGTGCCATAAGATTGGCATCATTGTAAACAGATCATTGTTGTAAATAGATCATTGTTGTTGATATTGCAATATAAGAAGTGATATTTCTTGTTGGGTTTTTCTCCCTCAAGTGGAGGGTTTTCCCAAGGTATCTTTTGTGTTATGGTGTTGAATTCTTGAATTAAATTTCTGTCTTTAATCTGATCATAAAACTAACAATGACCAATGCTAACAATAAAGGAGACATGAGAGCTTATTCGGAAATCCCTATGCCAAGTCATATGTTTCCAAATGAAGCTACGTCATGAAAAAGAGAGGAAGGGGTTGCCCCCAAAATGAAATCCCAAACACATAAGGGATCTATGGATTCGAGGTCAATATGTTTTTGCTACAGTGTGATTATAGAGCTCGAAAACGTCATCACTCCCCAAATACTCGCAGAATAGGAAGAATGACACATAGCGAAAACAAAGAAAAAGTTATTGGTCAACATGGAAGAGACCTAAATGTCTCGACTTGACGCCTTGCGTCATCCCCAAAAGGAAAACACAAGACAAAAGCAAAGATAAATGTTTACGACATATAGAAGAATCTAGATACAAATAGAGGAATGCACATAAAGAGGGATACATCAAACAAAATAGTACAGGGGATCACATTATGCACATGCAATCACACAAAGAACATGAAAAAGAAAACAAAGCAAAATACTAGTAACCCACATGTGAGTCAACCTATAGTAGGTCATCCGCATCCCAATCTTGATCAATATATCCAGAAGGTGGATAACTAGCCAAAGGGACAACATCAAGTGCCAAACTAGGACAAGGCTATCTAACCCCTTGCCCCCACTAGGTGCAGGACAAAGAGGAGTCGAGATAATTGATGAGAATGAGCTCCTTGCAATATAGAATATGGTTTGCAATGAATGTTAAACATGCAATAGTGAGTATGCTATGGTCCTACAACTATTACATGGCAAGGAGCAAAGTTCATGTAATTTCTATCCAACCATTTGCTCATAAGAATCATGATCATTAGGATTTCTTGCAATATTATCTTTAAGGCACGACACTCATCAGTAAGGTTCCCAAGAGTTCTATGATATGCGCAATAATTCATGTTCTTAGGCTTGTTACCCTTACAAGGAGGTGGCAATGTAATCCATCCTACATGAAGAAGGTGTTCCATTTCTCGTTCAATTTGTGTTTTAGTATGTAGGAATGGCAATTTTTTGAGTTTGTAAGGTTTGGATTTCTTTCTTGTTTGAGGATCTTGTGGAGGTTGATTCGAAGGAGAAGGACCTAAAGTGATCCAATCATTTTTGTGAGACGTTACTTCATCATTATGAGGGAGGACATTTGTATCCTTAGAAGATGTGGATGGATAAGGATTTTGATATCTTAGTCCTTTAGTATCTTCAATATGGATTTGTTCTAAAAGTTTGTGAATTTCATGCTCATTAGTTATGTCACATCCTTGTTTAGTTAATATTTTAAAGCCTTGGCCATAAGTCTTCTAAGTTGATGGGTGTATTGGTCACTTTGTTCACATAAGATGGATAGGTATGCACTTGATTAGAAGAGCTAGGTTCACTCATTGTTGGAAGTTTAGGCTTAGTTTGTGACTCAATTTCAGGATGTAAAATACCAAACATTTCAAGTGATGGAATGGTAAGGGGTGTTGGTTGTTGCATGGAAGGGTAATGTTGATGTGTTTTTCGTGACCGCACCAACACAGAATAAAGTTGCCAACGGCTACCCTATTCTCTCTTGATCAAAGTATCCAGCACGCTAAGATTGCAAGAAAGTTTGTGCGTTCAACTCCAAGGTTCCTTCTAGGTGTTGGATAGTCTCAGTTGGCTCGATGTGATTTTGCTGGTATTTCAAGGGGACTTACGCAATTGTTCGGAAGCTGACAACAGACAGCAGATTAAGGGCCTCACGTGGTTCGAATGATTTGGTAGGTAAGCACAAGTTTCCTAACACTAACCAGAAATGAACTGAATTTAAATGAGTGTAGGGATAAGAGATGCTATAATTCTACTCTAAGACGTGGGACATGGTGATCAATTCTCGCAGACTTCAACCGAGCTTTGCTTTTCCTCGCTTCGGACAGCTTCCACAAAACCGGTGCAATCTTTAGAAGGGTGATCAAAGGTATTCGAATCACGATCTAGCATGAAGACACCATCACAACGATGCATGCCAACATATAAACCATAATCGAAGTTAAGTTTCACAATGTTCCAATTGACCACGCAAGTCGAACCCACTGTCAACGAGCCCGCTAGTGGTATGGATAAGCGAAGTTTTGTTCAAATCGAGCACCACATTCCACAAGTACTAAGTACTTGCATGAAATGAAATCTACTTTACTTTAAGCTACTTCAAGATTCTACGTGAATTGGAAGGACGAAGAAGCCTCGCTAGCTACTCATAACAAAGAAGAGATCACCATCAATGAAAACTCTTTTATTATGAAAGTGTTCACAACTTCTTACAAAGTATTCAAAGGGAAGACTTTCCTTTCTTTTCAATCTAAGCTAAACTATCAAACTATTCTACCTTCTATTCTATCAATCTCTCTCTATTCCTTCTCTGCTATTCTAATTAGATACAAACGAGGGGGGATGCCCCTTTTATAGTTGGCCAAATCTAGTGGATGGCTTAGATTCAATTACAATGAAGGGCTCAGATTGAGCCACATAAACCCTAACCCTAAAAACCACCACCAAGAAGAGTGGGGTGATAAATGAGCAATTAATGTCCACCATCCTTCTAGAATACTCTCATTTGGAAACGCGTTCACATTGTTCTTGTTCCTCTTCTTGACTGCAAACTGGATAAGTCTGGTCACCACTGCTTCAACTCCTTGAATGGATATGGAGAGCACGTTCTCGATCTAACTTCAAGCCTGCAACCTCTTAAACTTTTCAATGCCCGAGCCTTCATCTTTTCCTTCATTCTGAACTTGAAAGATTCTCGTCTTGGATTCAATCATTCCCGCTTGCCATTCGCCTGACTGCGTTGGGTGCATATTGGGTCTTTGAGTAGAAATTCCAACACTTAGCCATTTCTTCCAACATCTCCCTTCATGATTTTATCATCTTGGACTATTTGCTTCATCACTTTAAGTCATCGTGCTTTGGCCCTGGCATTCATCCTGCAAAACAGATAAAGAGAAGAGCATTAGAACACTTAATATATAAACTCTCCTTACCTGATTTTTATGCTTCAACTCCAAGGTCTAAGTGATCTCTGGATTTGATAGGGTTCATCATTTTTCTCTACCCAAGTTTGCTTTCTTCATGATTTTTCAACATCTGTAGGCTGGGGCATATAACACTTGTGCATCATACTTCAATGACTTAGACAAATTTCATCCTCCTCAAGGGCGTATTTAAGAGATGCATTTTTAAAATCATCTTTTGAAATTGTTAACCTCAACTGCATCTTCTTCAAGAAATTTATTTCACCAGTTGAGGTGTTGACAACCTTGATTTTATTCATCTCTAGCTCAAGAAGACTATTTCCACGAAGAATTTGATCAAATTCACCTAGGCAATGAACTTCAAATTCATCATCCAAGGCATTTTATCTTCAAAAACATCATTTATTCCTTGCCTTAGAAAATTTTTAAATTTCCCCTTTAGAAAATTCATGAATCAGGTGTTGAAATATGCTAACCAATTTTTTCTTGAAGATTTACAGACATAACCAGCACTAGCCAACTTGATTAGCGTTAGCTCCAAATAGAAAACCAAACTTGAAAGAACTCACACCAAGAATGCACACTCAATCCCAAGGAAGGATAGGTGTTGTCGTATGGCGAAGGAGCTAAATAACAGTACTTGAAAGAAACAAACTCTACGTCAAGAATGTGCACTCACGATCCCACTGAGGGCAAGGTGCTAACATATGACAAAGTGATTAATTGAAAAACTGGAAACTAATAGTCGGATAACCAGCCATGAAGCTACAACAATCTAATTCATCCGCTACGGTGGGCATCCACTTGAGAGTGGGGATTCACCACTTTGAAAGTGGGTACAAAGGGAGATACAATCAATTATCCACACTAGCGGTAGACCATCTGTAATGTCCCCGTTTTTAGCACTTCACTTTTCAGTGATTGGTAGCCTATTCCCAATGTGCTGTCGGCTGGTCAGTGGCAGAATTAGGGTTTCCGGCTGTTTGATGGGTTCTCTTGATGATTCGGGGTTTTTCTTGTTGGAGTTTGGTTGTTTGGATTCTGGATTCCTTCTGGGTTTTCAGAGAGCTTCACAGAGGTACGACTTGCAACTGCGTCGGGCAACCTTTCCGAACTTACTATTTTTAGTAAGTTATGACGGCTACATCTCAGAGTTTGGGATTTTGGAGTGCGGATTCTTTCTGGGTTTTCAGAAAGCTTCGCAATGGTGTCGCATGCAGTTTGGTCCGAGCGACTTTCCGAATTTACTATTTTTAGTAAATTCTATTTTTGGCAGTGATCATGCAGTTTCCAGTGCAGTTGGCTTTCTTCTTCAGTCAGTTCAGTTGGCTTGTTCATTTTTGGCTTTGGGGCGCATTTGGAGAGATAAGTCAAATTATTTAAATAAAGTCATATTTTAATGTTATATTTTACTGTTGACCCCCCTTAGCCTAGTGATTGAACATTAAGTTGTTTTAAAAGGTGGTCTTTATGGGTGGACGCCTCATTGAGGTGAATTATTATATATTAAAGTTCAAAATATTACTTGGAGAAAAGGATGCCCATTTTATGGAGTGAAGATTTTAAAATAAAGTAAAATTAAACCTTGAGAAAGGGGGCGCCCAAATTGGAGGGAAAAGAAGACAATTCAAATTTGAAAATTAGGGTTTCTTTTCTAGAAGCTTCTGGAGGGTCTTCTCAAAATTATATAAGGAAGCCTTGGGCCTTCATTTTAGTATCTTATGACTTCTATATTGTTATGCTGCCGAAATGGTAACAGGATTGCTTCGAGGAATGAATGCCTCCTAGCCTTGGCTCGACTTCGTGCTTGAGAGATAGCACCTAGTGGAGAGGTTTGCTTGTTTGAGTGACATTTTGTAGTGAGGTTTGCATTTGTAGTTTGGGTTTACTTATGTAGTTCAGTTTATTGCATTTTATGTCATTTTCTGGAGTTGCTGATAACAGGGCTGAATCTATAGTTTCACTCATAAATCAAAAAATACAAAAAGAGTTGTTCTGGGTATTGTCTCATTGGTTTTCTCTGTTGGAAGCGACCCTTCATGAATATTTGCAGATTTTAATATGAAGCTTATGATTTTATAAAGCAAATTCGTCATTCCTTGTAGGGCGCCCTTTCTGGAGTGCTTTGGGATCCGTACCATTAATTAATAGCCACTTTTAGCTGCCCTTTCTCATTACTAAACTAGGCGCCATCATTTTGAGGGTCTATTGCATCAGATTTGAAGTCATTTGGGTCAGTTTTGAGTGATATATGAGCATTTTAGTGAGGTTCTGTGTTGCTGGTTTAGCGTTTCAAGTTGCTGGTCTGTTATATCAGTCTTGAGTAATTTGCATTTTGGTGAAGAGTTTGTGTCTGGAAGGTCATAATTAATCTTGGAATGATCATATCTATTATTGCAGCAGTGGAGAGCTTCTAATCTTGTTCATTGCAGGCATCTTCTGATATTTTGTAAGCTGAACAGTAGTACTGTCAGCATTCTCTCTTCTGTTCTTTACTTTACTGTATTTCCCACTGGATAAGTGGAAGAGGCTGGCTTGCCGCCTAATTACTCTGAATTGCATTGTAACATCTTACATCTCCGCCCTATGGTAGCTCCATTCCCACTCCGGGTTTGAAAGCACATTCTGGGTGTTGAGTCTACTTTCTGCATATTAGATGTTAGGGATCCTCTGACCATATGCTCGTCGTCCTCCGGCGCATTCTTGGTTAGAGTTCTTATTTCGCATTGCATTGAGATCCTCTGACCATATGCTCGTCGTCATCCGGCGCATTCTTGGTTAGAGTTGAATTCTGCATTGTTTTGGTTTTAAGCACTAACCCTAACGGGTACATGTTGTAATTGCATTCAAAAAATCGGGAAAAAATTTGGTCCGGTTCATTACAGTGGTATCAGAGCCAAGATCCTGCCATCCTGTGCCCATCAAGGTTCAATTGACAGTTGAATGACAGAGAAATCAGTTCTACACCAGAGGCCAGAACAAAGTTCAGTTTAGCTCTCAGAAGTTTTGAAGATGTTGCGTTTCCTGAAGTCCAGGAATCATGAGAAGTCGGATTTGATTGAGGTGTCTAAAGAATGCCAGTTCAAGAGGAAATGTGAACATGAGGCTGCCAAACTCCATAAAGATTATCAGAGCATGACAGAGGAGTTTAAGAACGATGTTTCATTTGATACCTTTTTGGATTGTGTGGTGATTTATTACCCTGGAAAGCGGGCTATGGTCAACTACATCAAGAAAATGATTAAGGAGGAAGCAGAACATGCCATGGTTGCAGGTGCAAGGAAGGAAGAAGAAGTGCCTGTTTGTGGATTGCAGCCCACAAATGAACATGACGAAGAGAAAAATCAGTCAACTAATATTGAAGATGGCACAAGCAAGGTGCACATGTCACCTCAAAATGATCGTAAGTTTGATAAAGAAACCTTGACAGTTAAGGAGTGTGTGGGAGAGCCCCATAATTATTCCCTAGACTTGCATGTGATAGCAAGTGATGAAGATCAGTTCGGTGAAAGGAACATAGCAGCAGTCTTGAATCCTAATTTGGATTCAGCCCATGGAGGTGTTGAGAGAAATGTCTTTACAGAAGATTTTAGTAGTACTGTTGTGTTTGATGAGTTCGTTGAAGTAGTGCAAGATGGAGAAAATACTAGTGAAGACATAGAACCAGCTTATGACCAATACTATAGTGAGGATGTTGGTGATGAGTCTAAGGAGTACATGCAAGATCATACTGAAGATTTGATGAGGAAGGATTTTCCTCTTGTTGCTGTCTTAACTTCCCAAGAAGTCTCACATGAAAAAATCAGCAACATACTCTCTCATGAGGGTTCCATAGAAGATAATGAAGATGAAGTTTTTCAAACAACAAACATTGAAGATTCTTCACTTCATTTCGGTGGTGACATTGTTGGTCTTGGGTTTGATCAGCAAACTGAGCCATTGGAGAGAAATGTTTTTGATGATTTCAGCTTAAGTGAATTGGGACTTGACTTATTCAAAGAGTCATCACTACAAGGGGAGCATGATAAGTTGTTTCCAGTTGATCATCTTAATCAGCCCACTAGCATTTGGGATCCGGGTGTGTTGGCATCAAGTTATGTTAAAGAACCTGTGTGGGATAAGTTTCCCTTTGATCCTGATGAAGAACAAGAACCAGGTTGCACGGTAGACTATGAGGTGGCCCTTGGAGGAGAAGTTGTCTTTGAAGAAGAAGATTGTTCCACAAAATTCCATAATGATCTCTTTGGAGTGGTTGCAGCCACTAAAGAGGAATTTGTGGTTACAGAAACTTCCCGAACAGCGGACAAATATGATTCCTTGAGCAGGTTGGATGCTGACCTAATGTTTGATCAAGGAGGCGGTGATGAAGAAGAAGAGCTTGAAGACCATATGGCTCTTGAAGAGGAAAGAGTTAAAGAGGTTTACAAACACAAGTCTGATTTTTCCATTCAAGAAGCTGATTGCAAAAATAGAGTTGAAGAAATCATGGAGAATGGTCATCTCCATGGCATTGAGCATTTTCCACATGTTGGTGGTAAAGTACAAGGATGTTGGAGCAGCACTGGTGGCAGCAAAGACAAGGGACAAGGTTCTGATTTTCAGTTGCAGCCTATCAGCAGTTCACCATCTTCGCATTCTTATGAGTGGGAAGGTCGATTCAAGGTGTCCTTTGACAAAGAAGTGCAAGCTCTATCCCTGTTCGATCACACACATAGCTTGGTTGAAGAATTGTACTGGAAGGCTCAGCTTGAAGAGAGACAAAGAGGAGTGAAAGATGAAGTTGCTCTTCCCAATTTGCAACTTATCAAAGATTCTTTGGAGACCTTGAAGTCCGAATGCATGCACTTGATTGAAGACCGAGATCGTGCCATTGAAGTTGCAAAGAAGAACATCTGTGCTTTTCTAGAAAAGGAGAGTATGGTTGATGAGCTCACTCTGGAGCTCGAATCAACAAAGGACATGTTGAAAGAAACTCAGTTGGCTCTAACAGAGGTTTAAGACCAGTTTGCTGATTTCAAACTTTTCAAGGAGCAAGAGGGTGCACACAGAGCTGAAGAAATCAAGCAAGTGATTGGAGAACTTGATAGTCTTCAAGCGGAGTTTGATCTTGGAAGTGTCTCAAGAAAGTCAGAAGTTGCATGTGCTGATTTGGAACAGCAAGATATAAGGAGTGATTTTCAAGTTTTTAACAATCCTCTCTTTGAAGTGAGTGTTGAGGAAACTTATGATAATCCTCTTTTTGTGATAGAAGATGAACCAGAACATGGTGTTCACACTCTTGTCAATCCATTCCGTGGGTTGAGTGATGCTAGTCTATTTTGGGAGTTGAATTTGAAGTCATCCTTTGTTTCATGCTCCAGTGTTGTTGAAGCTTTCATGGATTGGTTTCAGAGGTTAATCAGAGGGAATGCCTATTTTAGGAGTATGCACTTGGTTTTGACCAGCACTTGGGGTTGTGTTGAATTCTATTTTCAGTGTGTTGAAAATATTTTTCAGTTGGGTGTCCATGGTTGGGATTCTCAAGATGGGTTGATGGAGCCTATTGCTTGTGGAAAGAGCTGTTGGAGGGATAAGGATCAAAATTCCAGATTTGTTGGTGATGTTCCCTTCTTTCCCAGTCACTTGATGGTTCCGTTTGTACATCAACAAATGGATTGGAGAGAAATTTTGAGTATGGGTTGGAGTGATGAACGATCGGTTGCTCTTGGGAGTGACCTTCGGCTAATACAAGGGCAGATTTTGAGACACGTGCTTGCTGGTTGGAAGCATACCAGCCACTTTACTTGTGGAATTACTCTCGTTTGGAAGAGTTTGTCCTTCACTACTTGCCAAAGAGGTGGTAATTTTCAGTTGGAGATTGCTCTAGTATGTTTTCCTACCATTTTTGAGGGATTAACTTGCAACTCTATGCTCATCTCATACACTCACACTTGGGAATTTCTTTGGTGCTGCTGTTTTTTCTTGTGTGAAGCACTAAAATCAGATTGCTCTTCGCTGACTTTAGCCTTGAACAGTAGAGACTATTTGTTCCTTCACACCAGTTCTATTCTCGAGGTTGATCTTATGGAGGCTTGTGATGTTAACTTTGATAGTTCTCTCTCATTGTGGGTTCAGGACAGCGAACCACCACTTGTTTTGATTCATCATTCTGAGATTCATGAGGTTGGAACTATGAGAGTTTTATGTAGTCTTCATGGTGGTATCAATATAATTCAGTTGGTGCATAGTAGCTCCATGAGGAGACGTGAGTATGAGTTTGTTGAGCTCTTGCAAATGATTGTTTTCCTCTTTGCAAGAAGATTCAAAGATGTCACATTTGCAGTCATGACTTCGTTTGTTACCATGAGGAGGTATGCTGAGGAGATTGATTTTGAGTTGAGTAGCCTATCCTTCTTCTTGCCTAGAATTGTGGTTGACAGTGGTATGATCGTTACTGTTGACTCTGGGCATCTTGTACATGAGACGCTGCATGATTTTGATCTCAGTCCTTTAAGATCTTTCAATTTGAGTATCATGGATGGTAACACTTTGGAGTTACAAGGGAGATTAGTGCAGCATTGGCATGATGATTTTACTGATGTGATCAGAGTAGTGCAGCAGTCGCATAGTGGGTCCTTCCTGAGATGGATTTGGGAACCTGGGATCATACTTGTTTTGGTATGGTTAAAGTTTCGGGAGTTATGATGGTATTGCTTGAGGACAAGCAATTTTGGGAAGGGCGGACTGTAATGTCCCCGTTTTTAGCACTTCACTTTTCAGTGATTGGTAGCCTATTCCCAATGTGCTGTCGGCTGGTCAGTGGCAGAATTAGGGTTTCTGGCTGTTTGATGGGTTCTCTTGATGATTCAGGGTTTTGCTTGTTGGAGTTTGGTTGTTTGGATTATGGATTCCTTCTGGGTTTTCAGAGAGCTTCGCAGAGGTATGACTTGCAACTGCGTCGGGCAACCTTTCCGAACTTACTATTTTTAGTAAGTTATGACGGCTACATCTCAGAGTTTGGGATTTTACAGATTCTTTCTGGGTTTTCAGAAAGCTTCGCAATGGTGTCGCATGCAGTTTGATCCGAGCGACTTTCCGAATTTACTATTTTTAGTAAATTCTATTTTTGGCAGTGATTATGCAGTTTCTAGTGCAGTTGGCTTTCTTCTTCAGTCAGTTCAGTTGGCTTGTTCATTTTTGGCTTTGGGGCGCATTTGGAGAGATAAGTCAAATTATTTAAATAAAGTCATATTTTAATGTTATATTTTACTGTTGACCCCCCTTAGCCTAGTGATTGAACATTAAGTTGTTTTAAAAGGTGGTCTTTATGGGTGGACGCCTCATTGAGGTGAATTATTATATATTAAAGTTCAAAATATTACTTGGAGAAAAGGATGCCCATTTTATGGAGTGAAGATTTTAAAATAAAGTAAAATTAAACCTTGAGAAAGGGGGCGCCCAAATTGGAGGGAAAAGAAGACAATTCAAATTTGAAAATTAGGGTTTCTTTTCTAGAAGCTTCTGGAGGGTCTTCTCAAAATTATATAAGGAAGCCTTGGGCCTTCATTTCAGTATCTTATGACTTCTATATTGTTATGCTGCCGAAATGGTAACAGGATTGCTTCGAGGAATGAATGCCTCCTAGCCTTGGCTCGACTTCGTGCTTGAGAGATAGCACCTAGTGGAGAGGTTTGCTTGTTTGAGTGACATTTTGTAGTGAGGTTTGCATTTGTAGTTTGGGTTTACTTATGTAGTTCAGTTTATTGCATTTTATGTCATTTTCTG
The DNA here is from genome assembly GCA_007258455.2 of Sequoia sempervirens. Taxonomy (NCBI): domain Eukaryota; kingdom Viridiplantae; phylum Streptophyta; class Pinopsida; order Cupressales; family Cupressaceae; genus Sequoia; species Sequoia sempervirens. Next base: position 28,329 of record VDFB02362860.1, on the reverse strand, counting down.
GAGTTGCTGATAACAGGGCTGAATCTATAGTTTCACTCATAAATCAAAAAATACAAAAAGAGTTGTTCTGGGTATTGTCTCATTGGTTTTCTCTGTTGGAAGCGACCCTTCATGAATATTTGCAGATTTTAATATGAAGCTTATGATTTTATAAAGCAAATTCGTCATTCCTTGTAGGGCGCCCTTTCTGGAGTGCTTTGGGATCCGTACCATTAATTAATAGCCACTTTTAGCTGCCCTTTCTCATTACTAAACTAGGCGCCATCATTTTGAGGGTCTATTGCATCAGATTTGAAGTCATTTGGGTCAGTTTTGAGTGATATATGAGCATTTTAGTGAGGTTTTGTGTTGCTGGTTTAGCGTTTCAAGTTGCTGGTTTGTTATATCAGTCTTGAGTAATTTGCATTTTGGTGAAGAGATTGTGTCTGGAAGGTCATAATTAATCTTGGAATGATCATATCTATTATTGCAGCAATGGAGAGCTTCTAATCTTGTTCATTGCAGGCATCTTCTGATATTTTGTAAGCTGAACAGTAGTACTGTCAGCATTCTCTCTTCTGTTCTTTACTTTACTGTATTTCCCACTGGATAAGTGGAAGAGGCTGGCTTTCCGCCTAATTACTCTGAATTGCATTGTAACATCTTACATCTCCGCCCTATGGTAGCTCCATTCCCACTCCGGGTTTGAAAGCACATTCTGGGTGTTGAGTCTACTTTCTGCATATTAGATGTTAGGGATCCTCTAACCATATGCTCATCGTCCTCCGGCGCATTCTTGGTTAGAGTTCTTATTTCGCATTGCATTGAGATCCTCTGACCATATGCTCGTCGTCATCCGGCGCATTCTTGGTTAGAGTTGAATTCTGCATTGTTTTGGTTTTAAGCACTAACCCTAACGGGTACATGTTGTAATTGCATTCAAAAAATCGGAAAAAATTTGGTGCGGTTCATTACACCATCCAGGGGTGCTTAATGTGAAAAGAAAGAAGAATTAATTGCAGCAATTAGGACTGGAACAGTACTATTGTTTACAGTCTTACAAATAAGGAATAAAGCTGCAAATTACATATGAATTTCAATAGCTTCAAAGCACAAGCGTAATAGATGATCTCATACAAATAATTATCTCTCTAACTACTGATAATGAATCAAAAATCAGAACTTCTAAAGTCTGATACAAAAATTAGTAAACTGAAAATGTCAATCAATAATTGTGAAAACCAATGAAGTATTCATAACTCACTCATTTCACCTCCAAATCGAATGAGATTGAATGCAATGACTTCTGGAAGGTAGGCGACCATGCTAGGATGAAGAAACAACAACAAATCTTGGTCTTTAATTCCTGGCACACTTCCCAATGCAAGCTAAATGGTACGACCCTTGAAAGGGGCGATTTGCTTCTTAAAAATCAGAACCTCCGAAATAAAATCTGATACTTGGTGGAAAGGGGCGCCCATGGCAAACAATAACATTTCAAAAGTACCCAGAAGCAAATAAAAATTATTCAAAGAGTTGCATACATTTTACACTTTCAGCTGTATGTGAACCAGCAACTCAAAAACTAGAAATTTCATCAAAAGACTTCATCTGTTGAGCTCAATCTGCTAGTCTGAATGAGAAGCAGCAAAAGGCCAACTAGGTGTTGTATTTCAAACACAAAATTGGTTAGAGGCTAGGAGGTAGCATCCTTGAAGCAAAATATCACTTGTCAATTCGACAGCATAATAGTATAGTAAGCAATTGGATGCCAAAGTTGGAGCAAAAACCTTTCTTTTATAGAAGCTCATAAAACACTTCAAATTCTTGAGAAGGCACACCAAAAGACACAAGAGTCTTCTCAAATTCCAAAAATCAATTATTCTTTCAAAATGGCTTCCCTTTTTGCAAGCTAACACATTTCACTTTATTTAAAAATATATCTCCTTAAAGTGGCGTCCACTTTTCCCAAGGCATTAGACAATAATTAAAATATATTTAATACTTCATGAAGGTGTCCCCCTTCCAAGTCCCTCTTTTAAACACAACTTAAAGTTGTTCTCCTAGGCCAAGGGGTCAACTGCAAATTATAACATTAATGCCTTTATTCTCTAAAATTAAACCATTAGAAGCCAAACTGGAATTGCATTAGATGCTCCAACTGAAAATGAAGACCTTGAAGACTGATAACTTTATACTACCAAAATTAGAATTTACTATAAATAGTAAACTCCCTGAAAAAACCATAGAACCTCTGAACATGGAAACCCTAATTTTACCTCAAACGAGCCTACAGGCTTCTGGAATAGGCTGATGAGTGTTAGAACAGATCACTGATGAGAAGGGGACATTACAGGTGTTCATGAAAAATCTCCATCTTGAAGGCCTTGGCGAAGTGTGGAAGACTTTAAAATCAATTCTTCTTTGAAGACGTCCAGTACGGAGAAGAAAATTCCCTTCAGAAAGCGTCGAATCCATGGGTCTACAAACGAAGGGGTACATTTAATTTTTGAATTTTAACCTTAGAAAAATATATTGCCATCAAATTTATTCTCATTCTTCATCTCTAGGTGTGTTTTCTTGCTTGGCCTTGAAAATTTTTATCAACTTAATGAAGCTGGCACCTTCCGACATATCCACTGCCAATTTTATTCGTGCCTTAGAAAATTTCATCACCTTACAGGCCTGGGTGTATTTTCTCTAGAGATGAAATTCCAACACTTAGAATTTTTTTTAAGTCCCATCATTAACATGGGCGCATTTAGCATATCAAGGTGGAATTATTTCCAATGCCTTAGAATATTTTCTCATCCATCTACCTTCACTTTGCTCTTGGGCGCATATAGGGGTCTCTACTTCCAATTTTCAACACTTAGAACATTTTCCAACTCCACCCACAAGTCAAGGCGCATATAGAGGTAACTACTTCAAGTTTTGAACACTTAGAAAATATCAAACTTCCTCCTCAACTCTTAGGTGCATATGACCCTTCAAGCTTTGAGTTTATTTGCCTTAGATTTTTTCAACATTCTTCTCCTCAAGGTTGGGTGCATTTAGGGCCCTGAGCTGCCAATTTTCATAACTTAGAAAATTTTCCTATCCTGCTTCCTTGCTTGGGCGCATATGACTAGCTGAGCTTCAAGTTTCAGGGACTTAGACAAATTTCCAATCCATCTCCATGTTAAGGCACATTTCAAGGTGTGTACTTTGAGTTCCAACGCCTTAGTGAAAATTTCTAACTTCCAATATCCTCTTGGGTGCATATAGGGGCTTCTACTTCCAATTTCCAATACTTAGAATATTTTCTTGCTTCCTCAACTTGCAAGGGCGCACTTAAGGGGTGTTACTTCCAATTTATTGCCTTAGTCAAAATTCAATCACCTTCTCCTCTCCTTGGGCACATTCAAGGGAAGCTACCTCCAATTTGTGATACTTAGAAAAATTTATAGCCAGCTGCTTAAGGTGGGCGCATTTCATGGGGTGCACTTCCAATTTTCATGCCTTAGATAAATTTGAATCACCCACTCCTCTCCTTAGGCGCATATGGGGGTCCAAGCTTCAAATTTACAACACTTAGAATATTTTCAAGTCTCCCCTTCTTCTCAAGGCGCATATGGAGTAGGGAGCTTCAGATTTCAAGTACTTAGTAAATTTTTTAATCCACCTCAAGTAGCTAAGGCGCATATGAGGGTAGGAGCTTTCAATTTAGAACACTTAGAATGTTTTTCAGCCTTTCAACCTTCCAAGGGCGCATTTCCATGGGTGAGTGTAATGACCCTGCTCAAATCTGACCTCAAAATGCTGATTGAAGGCTCATGGAATTTCGTCAAAAAATTCACATGCAAACTTGCAGCTTGCTGGTTTGTGTGATCAGACTGATATAAATGCTTGAAAATGATATCAAAGTAATCTAAATGCTTAGAAATCAAAACTACAATGCATAAACCATAACCTAGATGCATCAATGACTTAATTTCATCATTTACAATGCTCATATATGACTTCTAAATGCAAACATGCACCTATAGCCAACTGATATTTTGACAAACAGTTGGTATGCATACTAAAATTTGAGTGTAAATAATATGGAAGTGCTCATTGACAACTTATTAACAACTAGCAACCTGTATCTCCAATTTGCAATATAAAGACTCAATACAATGCTCATTAAATGATTTTCTATGAGCAACTTAGCCACCTACAGCCAAGTGACTTTTTATCAAACACTTGGAATGCATCCATCTAGAATCTAGGAAACTATGAATAATGTTACTAATCTAAAACTAAACTCCAGCACTTGTTTATAAACCAAAATGCAAAGCATTGCCAAGACTCTTGGCAATTTACAACTTTTTTGAAGTTTGCTAATTTCTGAGTACAAAATCAGACTTCAAACATATACAAATATGACATGTAAATGAGCTCCAAACAATGCAAAGAAACCTGGAATGAAGTTGCCTTGGATTGGAGATGAAGTAGCAAGCAAGAACAAAGGAGAGTGCACCTTATGAGTGATGGATGATGTCTCAGCCCTAGCTGCCCCTGCTGGATATTTCAGACTTCAAGAATAAAATAATAGCAGCTGCAACCTCTGATTTTAATCAACAAACATCATTGTCCATCCTCTAGAAATTGATTGCTCCAATACCCATAAGCCAAAAACAAGTGTATGAATTTTTATGAATTTATTTGTGCTTCCCAACCCAATTTGCCCCTGTTCTAGCAGACCTCAGAAAATAAATATAAATCAGCCTCTAAAGATCTCCTCCGGCTCCAATAATGATCTCCATCTCCTTAGAAGTCAAGCACTACTAATCAAGACCAAGATCAATGGATGTTATGGCTGCAATAAGCAAAATCGTGGCTCCCTCAAGCTGATATATATGACTGTAATTTATTCTAGAATTCATAAAGATGCAGATTGAACCTTGAATAACAATCTTGATGAAGTCTCAATACACCAAAATGACTCCAGCAATGTGCCAATTGATCTCTTCAAATCGATACCACCAAAATTTGGCCAAAGGCCATAAAATTTTGCTTTGAAGTACAAGTAGAAAGTCTGAAGCAACTTCCTCAACTTTGCAATAATTCAAGTGATATTTCACACCCTCAAAATTGCTTACCAATTGAGAGTTTTCGTTCTCAATGGCCAAAAACAACTGCAGAAACCCTAGGCTCCACAACCATCAAACATCAACATCAACAACAACAAATCTGCATGATAGGAAATGAGCCCTCAATGCCTATTTATTCTTTTTCCTCAAGAGGTCGGCCTCCTTCTAGAACTTTCCCAAGTCACCTTCTAGAAGGAATATTATTTTATTTTATTTTATTATTTTATTATTTTGCACTTTATAATAAAATAATTATTCATAACATAAAGTGCAAACATAACATTACTTTATAACATGAGGTTTCTAAAAATAGAAACATATCAAGAAATCATTAGAACACCTCCATATGTAGACTGAATCACGAAATGAGCCAACCAATCAACTGAGTATCTGCTAAACGACCCTCTTATCAAGCACCATTAGCCTACGAGGATCAGGAATAGGCTAATTCCTCCAAACTCCAACGCTCATGAAAAAGGGGACATTACAGTGAGCTTCTAGTTTCATGCCTCAGTAGAATTTCCCAAACTTCTCCTTCAAGTTAAGGCACTTCTTAGAGGGTGTGCTTCAAATTTGCAAGACTTAGTAAAATTTCCAATCATCTCTCAGGCTAGGGCGCATTTCAACATGTCTACTTCCAATTTTCTAGACTTAAACAAATCTTGAGCTCTCCCAAGTTGCTAAGGTAGATTTGAGGAGGGCTACTTTCAATTTCATCAGACTTAGATGAATTTCCCAGCTTTTGTCAGACTTAGGGTTGATTGTTCATGATGTCTTCAGCTTGCCCTGACCTGCTATTTTTAGAAAGTCCCTAATTTTTCACTCTTCTAAAGGTTGGATTGATCTGAAATTTCAACCACAGGACCTTGATGACCCAGTTGATCTATTCACACTGCCATCTCGTGCTAACTTGCTATTTATAGCATGTTTCTGGAGGTGTTTTACTATTTATAGTAACTGCTCAGTTTCATGACTTCCACAACTCCGTTTGACTTGAAATTTGAATGGCGTGCTCCTCATGGGGTGACCTGCCTGTTCACACTGGCGCCTGCTGCTGACTTACTATTTATAGCCTGTTTCTAAAGTGGCTTACTATAAATAGTAAGTGCTTCGATTGCCTTCAAATTTTACCAGTGGATAGCTTGAAAGATACTGATCGCAATGGGATACACTGGTTTTCGAAAATTCTAGCATTTTACCCTTCACTTTGGGTCCCGAAGCTGGAAACCCTAATTTGACTTTCATGTCGATCAAATGACCTCCATTTGACCCTGTTTTTGTTGCACTTCGCCCTGTTTGTGATACTGATGTGTTGGGCAGCTGTCGGAATGGACCTGCTAAAAATAGTAAGTCTCTGAAAAGTGATCTTGCCTTGCATGTCACATCACTGCGTAACTCTTGAAAAACCCATAAGGAATAACCTAACATGCGCTGAAAAGTCCTGCATGCAAACCCTAAAAATAGCCTCTGAAGACGGTTCTTGAAAAATTCTTGATCTTGGTTTGCATTTTATACCACTGCGAAGGTCTCGAAAAACCCAAAAAGAATCTCCTGACATGCATCTGAATTTCAACATGCAAACCCTAAAAATAGCCTCCGAAGGCTGAGTTCTGAAAGTTATCATCTTTCTTTGCATGTTATATCACTGCGTAGGTTTCAGAAAACCCAAAAATAATCTCTAGACATGCACTAAAAAACTTCGCATATAAACCCTAAAAACAACTCCCGAAGGTGAACTTGCTAAAAATAGAAAGTTGTCAGTTTTGGCTCGAATTTGGCAGACGAGCAGCTTGATATGTTTTGGATGCAATGTGATTGAGAGAACTTCAGTAGTGCTGAGAAAGCGTCCCAAATTAGGCACTTACTAAAAATAGTAAGTTGTCAGAATTCAATGAAATTTTGCTGGGGACCTGCTGGAAGCATGCTGAATGTATTGCCACTCAAATTTCAATTTATTCACTCCATTTGACTCCGAATTGGCCGGAAGACTCAAAACCCTAATTCTCAGACTTAGCCAAAATTTCATATCAGACGGGCACATCCCCGGAAAGACAGACAGAACAAGAGAGAGAGAGACAGGAAAACTAACTAAAATCAAGCCAAAAGTCCGAAACGAAGCAAAAATTAGGGGGTCCCCATTTGCAATGGGGCGATGTGTGAAAAAGGTCACAACAGGTAAAGGATGAATTGTTCTCAAGATTGTTAAGGAAATTGTTCATGCTATCATCACCTTCTCCTATGATGTCAACTTCTTGAGGACATCATTAGGAGTTGATTGAGCTCGATTAGGTTCAATTGTATTAGGATCATTGTCAAAAACACAACTTGAAACATCAACTAAAGATGTTAAAGACCTCCATAGATTACTAATGCACGTCCATTATGAAATGCAAATTTTCAGATCTTAAGCAAGATAATTTTCTGATTATGCTATGTAAAAACTTGAAAATGATGTCTTGTAAATGCAATTTTGAATTCACACAATACACTAAATTTATCAAATGAAACTTAATATGATCAATTCCAAGTAACAAAAACTTTGCAAACTGAAATAGAAATCTGAAAACAGCAAAATAGAATACAGAAACAAATGTTTTAATGCCCCAAAATTCAAGAAATAACCCTGATTAGGGACTGGATCCTAGCTTAGGGTTTTTAAAAATGTTTTAAGTGATTTTTGAGTTGATTCTTGTGGTTTCCAGATTCTGATTTAAATAGCGAGTTACAATTTGAATTTTCTGTGAAATTAAGCTTGAATGCAAATGCAAATTATGACAAAATGACAAACTAGAAGACCTAATTTGATGTGCAATTTTGATTCAATTTTCGAATGTAAATGAATGATGATGCAATCTTATGTAAATGCTTTGTAAAATGACTGATTTTTTTGTATTTTTAAGATTTAAAGAATGCAAAGATGCAATCCTAAAACCCTACATGAGATGCAAACTAATGCAAGTGAAACAACCCTAAATGAGATTCAATTCAATGCAATGCAATGCAAATGAATGCAAGATCTAGATTTAGGGTGAAAATGGACTCCAAAATCAGAAAAATGCAATGATCAAACTCGGGTTCACCAAAATGAAATAAAGAAAAATTAGAGTTTTGGGGTGGATCAAAATAGAGGTATTGTTGTGACCTTTTCACACATCGCCCCATTCAAAATGGGGACCCCCTAATTTTCGCTCCATTCTGGTCTTTTGGCTTGGGTTTTTTTCTCTCTCTCTCTCTCTCACTCTGTCCCTTTTCTGATGTCTGCCTTTCAAGGGTTGCGCCCGTCAGTGAATTTAAGCGTGAAATTGACCAAGTCTGAAAATTAGGGTTTCATTTTTCCCGGTCAATCCAAGATCGAACAAAGTGAATAAATTGAAAATTGAACTTAGGTGTTATGCATGTTTCCAGCCTCTTAATTTTCATCAAATTCCGGGTACTTACTATTTTTAGTAAGTGTGAAATTGTAGGCAATCCATCAGCATTTTGAGATTCCAATCACACCGTTCAGAGTCGGCTACTGCGTGCAAAATTTGAGCAAAAACGGACAACTTACTATTTTTAGCAGTCTAGCTTCCGGGACAATTTCAGGGTTCAGATGCAGAGTTTTCTTTGCATGTATGGATATTCCTTCTAGGTTTTTCGAGACCTGCGATGATATAACATGCAAAACGAGGTGACCACTTTCAGAATTCAGCCTTCCGAGGCTATTTTTAGGGTTTGCATGTCAGGATGATTCGATGGGTTTTAGAGCTTCGCGATGGTGTGACATGCAAATGAAGATAATCACTTCGTAAGGAACTTGCTATTTTTAGCGGTATGTCCTAGCGATTGCTTCCCGGATTAGAATCAGCTGATCGGTGCCACGAAACGAAAGCAGAGATCATTTGATATGCATGCAGAAATTAGGGTTTCCAGCTTCGGGACCCAAAAAGAGGTGTAAAAAGTCAGAATTTTCGAAAACCGGTGTAAACCACCACGATCAGCATCCTTTAAGCTATCTGCTGGTAAAATTTCAAGTCAAACGGAGCACTTACTATTTATAGTAAGTCAATTTGGAAACTGGCTAAAAATAGTAAATCAACTGCATGCGTTGATGTTGACAGTAAGGTCACGTGGTGAGGAGCGCCTCATTCAAATTTCAAGTCGATCGGAGCAATGGAGCTACCAAAAACAAGAGGTTACTATTTATAGTAAACCACCTTCAGAAATAGGCTAAAAATAGCAGGGTGACTAAAAATGGCAGTGTCGACAGAACAACGAGGTCATAAGGATGCAGTGTGTAAAATTTCAAATCGTTCTGAGCTTCAGAGATGCAAATTCAGAGGACTTACTATAAATAGCAGGGCATGAGGGCTGGCAAAAAACGAAAAAAAAGTCTAAGTTTGGAACTTCATCCAGTAGACATGGCAAAATGCACCCAGTTGATGAGGAAGCATGGAAAATTTCAAAGTTATGAAGCTCGTCCTTCACACAGGACAAAATGCGCCCAAAGTACAAGTGGTCAAAGAAAGTCAACGAAGTTATCCTGTAGGCATAGCAAATGCGCCCAACTTGAAGAAGGAAAAGGTTGAAAATTTTTGTAAGTCTGGATATCCTCCTCACCCCTCCAAATGCGCCCATCCTGCAGCTGGGGTGAAATGCGCCCAAAAGACAAACAAGTCAAAGACAAGTCAAACATATCTCATCCTCCTCCATGGGCAAAATGCGCCCAAAAGCATGCATGTCAAGACGAAAGCAAGGAAGCTGAAGAGTCACTCCAAGGCGTTGTTATAAGTTTATCCTCCAGCTAGGCCAAAATGCGCCCAAAGTGGGAGTGAGTCAACAAGTCAAACAAGTTCGTCCTTCACCGACATGGAAATGCGCCCAAGAGGGAGGTGGGTCAACAAGTCAAAGTTTTTATCCTCCTACATAGCCACAATGCGCCCAAAGCAGAGCATGTGAAGACAAGAAATGGAAGTTGAAAGGTCATTCCCCTTGCATGTCTAAATGCGCCTAGATTGAGGTGTAAAAGGTGAATGGAGGTGGTAAATAAAGTGAATTCCTCAAAGGCGTGGTAAAGGAAGGGTGAATGCTAGGCGTTATTCCTCTTCAAGTCCAAAATGCGCCCAAGGTAGTGTGTTAGAAAATATTCCAAGGTGGTGGAAATAAAGTGCTAAGTATGTTATGCGCCTAGAATATGAAGTGAGATGTGAAGTGAAGCAACTTGCTAGGTGATGAAAATTTTTTAGAAGCAAGGATGAATATCCTCCTTCATATGCAATATGCGCCTAAAGTTTTGAGTGATAAAATAAATAAATAAAAATATTGCCAAGGCATTGGGACTTCAAGTGTGAGATGGTGAGTGAGAAATAAAATATGCTAAGCGCCCTCTCGAAGATTTTTCAAGCAACGATGAGTAAGATGAAACAAAATTTTCTAAGGAAAATTCTCAGAGTGCAAGATGATTTAAAATATTTTCTAAGGAAAATATTTTCTCCCTTAGAAAATACGCCTAGAGCTCAAGGTGGTGAAATTTTTCGTGAAGCGCGAGCAAGTTCTTTTTTCAGGGATGAAGTCAGAGGTGAATGATAATGCAGGATGAATTTAAGTTCTTCAAGCTGGAGCAACACAGGAGGATCATGAGCGAAGGATGGATTTAATTTGACAGATAATATTTTTTATAAGGTTCAAAATTCAAAAATTAAATGAACCCGTTCGTTGGGTACCCATGGATTTGAAGCGTTCTGAAGAAAATTCTCTTCTGGGTACTGAACATTTGTGATGATAGATGGATTTCCAGATCTTCCGCACTTCGCCGACACTTTTTCAGTGAAGAATTTAATCAGTGCTCAATTTGTAATTTTTCTAAGGGAAATTTTTAAAAAAATTCTCTAAGGCAAGATGAATAAAATGTGTTTTCAGAATGAATTTCTTCGAATGATGAATTCAAGATGAGTTGCCTAAATAATTTTGATTGAATTATTCAGTGATGAATTTTCCAGAGCTAAGGAGAAGTTAAATTCGAATTCAAATGACAGAGCTCCGGCTGGTGAATTAAAAAGGTGGATTTAAATTAAAAAATTTCGAAAATAAATTCAAAGATGCCAGTCAAAGTCAAGTTTCTAGAAGAGAAAGATTCCTGATGTCAAGAGACAAGTGTCAGAAATACCAGAGAGGGAAAATTCGAATTCTTGGAGTAGTGAAGTTTAATGCACTGGCTAAAATTGGCTTCTTCTAGAATTCGATTTTGAGCTATAAAATGGAGAAGTTTCTCACTTATTTTTCATAGCTGGAGAATTCGATTTTCTCTGAGATTGACATTGCAGTGAGTTGTTGAAGACTGGAGCTTGAAGAAGTTCGAAATCTTGCTGAGGACTGGAGTTTGCAGGAGTTCAAAGTTGCTGAGGATTGAGATTTTTCTAGAGAGGGACGCCTTGAATTGCTGGAGAAGTGCCATTGTTGAAGTCAAGAGGGACGCACTTGCAAGTTACTGAAGATTCAAATCTGCATTTGAGGAAGGACGCCTTGAAGTGAGGATATTGCTAAGTGTTTTCAAAAGTGCGAATTTGTTGATTGCTGATTGCTGATGTGAAGTACAAATCTGTCAAAGTTCAAGTTGCAGATTGGAGTTGCTAAAGAGTAGTAAAGTCACTGAAGTTTACTTAGAAACCTTTTCTAAGTGTTGAAGTTCGAATTTATTGGAGAGGAAGCTGAGATGGCTGAGGCAAGGGCGACTGGCAAGGACAATGGTGCATCCAGGCAGGCTGTGATCAAAAAACTGAGCAAGACATTCATGCCAGAATCAAAATTTATTTCAAAGTTGGGCAAGTTGACAGACACCAACCTGGGCTCCGTCAACCTGGAGACCTTCAAGAACAGGATGTTAGGGATTGGAAGTCATCGGCCTTCGACCACTCCACACAATATTGTTCGAAGTGGGTTATATGCAGCTGCTGGTTTTCCACCAGCCATTCAGTGTTCGGAGTTGATGATGGAGTGCGCCAATTATTATGAGAAGGATCATCGGTCAATCATGTCACCAGATGGACAAGTGCTTGCTAATCTTACTCCAGCGGCCATTGGTGAAGCTTTCGGGATCCCGGTGCACAGAAATATGGTCTATAAATTCAGAGAGCGGGCTGAGCGGATGTATGCCTCCACATTCGAGAGATGCACGGAAACGATCAACACTCACTGGATGAGTACTCCTAAGCCTTCTCGTGCAAAGTTGCCGAAGCAAATCATTGCAGATGACTTGAAGCAGGAATATTGCGACCTCATCATGATGCTGAGCAGGGTTGGAGGTTGCCCACAGTCATTCATTTTTGAGCCTTGGATGTTTTACTACATCAACCTCGTGCTGGAAGGGAAGGATTACGTCAATTGGGCAGAGATGATAAGTGATAATTTGCATGAGCAGCTCCTGAGCCTGAGAAGGACGAAGACATTTTACATGAGCTCTTACATTATCTATATGTTGGCACGTATGACGAAGTACAGAGGGATTTCTTACAAGGAGCCTGTCGGTTGTGGCTCCCACCAGTTTAAAATATATGATGCCTATCCATAGTTGCATTTGGCGAGCACAACTCACTACAAGCGTGTCAACGATTCCTTTACCATGTACATCACGAAATTGCTTCAGGAGCGGTTACATCACAGAATCTCGAGGGAAGCCCAGGAGTTAATCGAAATTTCTTACGTTAGGCTGCAAGGTTTTTCATCGTACCCATATAGGCTGTCGAAGTACCCAACAGATAGAGTTTTAATGCTAGAAATATCTAGGCAACTACTTTCCTATGATAAAATTCAAAAGAAGAAGAAGAAGGGAGGAGTAGAATTTCCAATTGTTATGGGCAACTCGGATGAGGTGTGTCCCTCAATACAGGCAGCTAGAGAAGCTGAAAGTGAACTCCAATTTTATCATTTCTCATATCATACAAGCCGACAGCACTATGACCCACATCATAACATCAAATGGGTACTGTCAGAGGAGTTTAAACATAAGGCCACCATTGAGGATTATTGGGCTGATGCAGCTGATGAGATTGAAGTCAGGAAAAGGATGTTCTCTCGGTTGCCTATCACTTTAATCAGGGAGTGTGAAGTCGTGCCGGTTTCGGACCAGGTAAACGAGGATATGGATGTTGTGCATCCGAATTATGCAGCAGTTAGAGATACTCCACTTCCACCTCCAGATTGGTCAGAACCTGAGGTTGCTGATTTGGATACACTTTCTATCCCGGTCCTGACATTCACTAGGGCATGGGTTGATAGACGAGTGAACAGGTTGAAGAGTAGCTCAATTACTTTGACTTACAACTTAATGGGAGATCACAGGACACCCACCACTGGCAGAAAGAAACAGATCACACGAGGTCCAGAGTCCAAAAAAAAAAGAGTTAGTTCGACAGGAGCCTACTCAGCCAGAGCTTCCACGAGTTACAGTTGCATCACCATTGGAGACACGTTGTCCAAGTATCCAGGAGGTCTCTTTGTTTGCTGATTAGAGGAATGCACTGAATCAGGTGCAAGTGGTACAGGATAATATTCAGCCTCCACGGAGAGAATCGGTTGGCCAGAGCGTCAACACACCTATTAGGGCTGATCAGTAGGATGATGAGGGGACTATTACTGACCCTTAGTTTCAACAGGAGTTAGAGGCGGCTTTGAATGATGATGATGATATAGTTTCAGGAGACACTCAGCCACTTGAGGATGATGAGCCTCGCCAGAATGATGAAGAAGTTGAGCAAGTTCGAGAAGTAGAGGCACAGGAGCAGCAACCTTTCGATATACAGTATAATGTGCTTGATTGGCTTAAGGATAGAATGAGGAGAAGCCCTAGTGAGGAAATTGATCCAGTAGTTGAAATGGAGGAATTTTTGAACAAGATCAATGCACCTCCACAGAAGAAGAAAGCAAGAAAATTTTCGAAGATATCCACTGAAGAGGATGGTTCCCGTACTCTTCACGTTGCCGTTCCTCAAGTTGATTGTGACCGAAATGAAGCAGTGCCTGATAATTATGTGGTCACGACTTTGGATTTGGGACGCCCCACTGGTGCGCAGATTGTAGAGGAGTGTGATAACTCCTACCTCGCCCTCAAAGATAGGTTATTCAAGAAGGAAGGAAAGTATAAAAGATTGAAAAGAGAACACAAGGCTTTAATCGGATATGTACAGCAGTTGTCTTGTTCTCGAGGGCAGGATATTCCAGTGATAGAGCCTCCAGTAGAGATACCTAGAGAGTCCATCAGTGGCTCGATGGAGTTAGGAAAGATGGCACAGGAGGCAGATAAGTGGGTCACAGGGGTTCGTGTTGAGACAGAGAAGTTTATGGAGGACCTTGTTTATGCTTTTCAGCAGGCCTCTAGTATTTTGACACGGATAGAGGCAGTGGATCATGCTTGGGGTGATGCTTCTATCTATCAGAGCAGAGTAATTCAGCGTCTTGAGGCATTGAGGCATGTTCCGTTGCGATTGCTGATTGATGGAGGTGTCATTCAGGAGAATGACAGGTATGATTTCTCGAGATGGTATTCCTCAGCAATCACGGGGCGTGGTTTCTTCGACGCGGCACAGGCGGATTCAGCCAGGATACATAAGGCTATGGCTAATATCATTGATGGAGTTCAGAACACTTTTGAGGCCATATTTGCTAGTCGGCTGAATCCAAATGAGATAAATGTTGATAATTTGAGGGGTAGGCTGGTACCTTTCTTTTCAGAGGTGAGGACCTTTACACAGGATGACATTGAGAACGCCTCCACTTTCTCCACCTTGATCCAGAACACGCAGGATTCCTTAGCTGCTTGGAGAAAATCTTGTGCAAGGCATGAGCATTCAGTCACAGTGTTAGAGTTTCAGCTAGATTGCATTCCACCTATTTTAGTTCAGGAGGTTGAGGCTGTACTTCGCATATTCGTGGAGTTTGCAGTCAGAGAGAAGGCAAATGGGAATGCACTACTGGACGAGGATCTTCAAGAAGACTGATAATGGACATTTATTGCCTTTACTATTTTTGGGAGTGAGTGGGAATCTTCGATTCATTTAATGTACCACTCCCCATTCTGGCAGTTTTTAGGGTTAGGGCTGAGGTGGCACGATTCTGGCCACTCTATTGATTGTAACCCTAGCTGTCTTTTGGGACTGGGCTAGCTATATAAAGGGGGAGTCCCCCTCATTTGTAATTCATTAGATTAGAGGCAGATATCAAACATTAGCAATAGAGCTAGAGACTAGAGAGTAGAGCATTGTAGACATTTTGTTAGTGTGGAGAAGAAAGAAAGTTTTCCCCTTTGAAAACTTTTGTGGAGATTGTTGTGTAATACTTTTCATGATAATAGATCTTTTCATTGATGGTGGAATTCGTCTTGTCATGAATAGCTAGCAAGGTCTCTTCTTCCTTTCGGATCCAAGTAGCTTAATTTGATGCAATTAGTTTACTTTGATGTGTGGTATTTTTGTTGAGGTAGCTTTTTTCATTCCATACCACTAGCGGCTTGTTGATGATAAGTTCGCCTTGCGTGGTCAACTGGACATTATCTTGAGTTTAACTTCGGTTGTGATTTGTATACCTATATGCGTCGTTTTGATGGTGTATGTATGCTAAGTTATAATCTGAACATCCTTTGCTATCTCCTTGAAGATTGCACCGATTTTGCTGAAGCTGTCCGATGCGAGGCTAGGCGAAATTTGGTTGAAGTCTGCCAAAACTGAGCTCCACATATCCTGCATTTAGAATAGAGCATAAGTTTCTTAGGCCCTATAATCTTTACTTTCCGCACATTTCTGATTAGCTTTAGGAAAACATACTATATTGCCGAATCATACACGCAAGAACCCCCTTCAAATCATACACTAACTGTTAACTGCAAGAAGTCTGAACAATTGTGTAAGTCCCCTCGTAAGAACACAGCAATACACATCAACCAACTGAGGGTATTCTAAGTATTCGGAACCTTGGAGTTGAACGTGCGAACTTTCTCGCAATCTTAGCGCACGGAATACTTTGATCAAGAGAGAATGGAGTAGCCTTCGGACTATTTTGTTCTGCTGTTTGGTGCGGTCACAAAAACCACGTCAACAGGTATGAACCTCTTAGGGAACTATTTCTCTTCTTATTTCATTAGGAAATGAGATCCACACAAAGAATTGACTTACAACCCCTAGGTAAGTCAACTCAAGATGTGAATCTACATATTTCCTTTTTTTGCAAGGATGAGGGTTCTGGTCAAACAACACTTTAGGGAGAAAAACTAAAAATAGTAAACTAACTCTAAAATGCAATCTATAACTTGGATCTTGAAGATTAAGCTCAATACTGACAAAACCATAAATTGAAATGCAGATCAGAGAGAGGCAAAATGATGTTTAATAGTCACCAAAAGTCAATTTCTAAAGCTGATCTGGGACTTGGGAGCCTTTGCTATAGATTTGAATCTCTCAATTTGCCCAGGTTTCAGGTTCAAAAAGCTGGAACTAAATTCTGCAAGTGAGTTTTTGTGAAATGACTTTTATGACATCGTTTGCAACTTTTGACAACTTCAATTTTGCTCTTCAAAGGATCTACAAGATTTTTTCCACCTAAATCTGCAAACACAAATCAAGAGGGAAAAATGTTTTTTTTTTTGGTGAATGGGGGTTTGCCTTGGTCAAACCCCGTTTTGGTAATCAAACCTTGAAATGAAATAAAATTGCATGAAAGGAATGATGAATGAACAACTCAATGTCACAACTCACCAAACCCTTGAATGAACCTTGGAATGTAAATCTGCAACTTGCATGAAATGGCTTCAGTGGATGTGGATCTTGAACCTTGAATCTTGACTTGAAATAATATTTTGAACACTTGAATGGATCATGAAACCTACATTATCATATTAGCGCCAATAACATGTTTGATGCAAGAAGACTTTGACATGACAATTGGATCTTGCTTGCTGCAATAAATCTGTTATACCCAAACCAAATTTTTTGCTTCATTAAGACATTTTGCTTAAAAGAGTCTTGTTGATGCGTGTTTTATGACACAACAAACATTTCTAGAATAAAGTGTCCAAGACGCTCTATCCCCTCTTGAAAAACTACCTTATATGCTAAGATTGCAAGTAAGATCATATGGTAATTCCAATGTTTAAGATGAATGCGGATAAGCTCTGTGGTTTTGATGTGATTTGTTGGTTATGACAAGGGGACTTACTTTTGCGAGTTACTCGGGAAAGCAGAGACATAAATACAGTATCATTTTGGATTTTTGATTTTATAAAAAAAATGAAAAAGATTAAGGGTTTTAGAGATCCTATTCTATTCCTAAGAAATCAAGAGACGACAAAGATTAAATGAAACCAAATAGACAATACTCTGCTTCGCCACGTTATATGACAACTACACAGAGCAAGTGCAATCATCTGGGAATGTGCTTATGATTTTCACGTAATGTATAACTACCATCAGATCGAACAATAATTATCCAAACAGAAGTTAAGCATCCACGATAAAGCTCAGTCTAACTTTACACATTGAGTGAAAAGCATCCACTCGAAGAAAGTATGAACTGGGTTTCACTAGCCTCCGTTATCAATCTGTCATTCTTTTAACATACATTCTAATTCAAATTTACTAGATGAGAAAGAAAATATGCGACCATGCAACCATTTGACAATCAAGGATTCAAGGCACCTCATGCATTTGAACTTTATTATCAAAATAGTGTTTTCACAACAACCTCATAAAATTCTCTTATTCTCTACAATCGAATGAATCTCTAATGCCTTCTAATGAATTCTAATTCTTCTAATTTTCTAATTCATCTAATCTTCTAATGAAATGAAAGAGAGCGAGGGGGGTTTATATAGTACTTCTGAATTATAGTGAATGGCCAAGATTGAAATGAGATCAATGGCCCAGATTTAACATGACTAAACCCTAATTAGGGTTTCCAAAACATCAACCAGTTAACTGGAGAAAACCTCAGACATCTGGAGTTGCATCCTTATCCACTTGTGCGGCATTGCGTTCAGCGAATCTGGACACGATCGAGCTGACCTCCTCCATGGCAATGTCCGGCAGCGCGTTGACGTTGTATTCCAGCAAGTCCAAGCTCTCAGCACATTCTGCAAAAGTGGCTGCCCATTTTGGTTCCTATAGCAAGAAAGTGTTTCTGACAGTCATGAAGTTGAATACCCTGGTGAAGTTTTCTTTCATGATTGGCCCGGAGATGGTGGAGAAAATTTTCTGCACTTGTTCTTTTAAATTCTTTGGCCGCAAATGTTTCTTCCGGACAACATCTTTGTCGAGCATGTCTGCAGCCATCTGGTAAACTTTACTCCGAATCTCTTTTGTCTGTTCTTCAACTTTGGCGCCATCCTGCTTTACCTTTTCTAGGACTCCTTTTCGTGAAATCAGAGCATAGTACCAGCCGCTGAAATCATATGCAGCTCCAGCCTCAATGATCCCGTCATCAATCAACCTTTTCTTCGAGATGCCTTTTAATTCTCGAATACATGGGATAATCCTATTCTGAATATCTTTGAGGCCACCCCAAGATTCCGCTAAGTCTGCAACTCTTGATAGCAAAAAGGAAGCCTACTCATACACACATGCCAGCTTTTCCGTGAACACCATTGCCTCTTCTTTCCTTCCATCCATCCAATCCTTAGCCTCTCGTGCTGTAGTTAGCTCTTCTTCAAAAATTTTGACTGGTTCTAGTGAAGAGTTTGGAGGTAGAAGCGCTGCTTGGTCACCTTCATTTAGTGGCTTGGTCAAGTGCTGGATGTAATTTTTTAGGCGGTCAGTCTTTTTTTTATATTCCTTTTTCTTGGCTACTTCCCTTTCCAGCCTAGATTTGATGGTGGCAACGGAATTGTCTAAGTCCTCGACTTCTTGCCCTTTCGTTGTTGGACCCATGTCAATGGTCGTGATGGCGTACTCATCTAGGGCAATCTCATCTTGGAACCTATCAGCTGTAGGTACTGCAATTTGTACTGTGCGGTTGCCAACTTCATCCCTTTGGATGGTGGAAAATTTCTTGGCTTTCTTTCTTGTGGCAGTCTGTTCTAGCCTTGCCAAAAAATCCGTGGCATCATCTTCTTCAGGAACCTCTACTGGTGCCTTTCTCTTTAATCTTTCTTTTAGCCATTCTGGGATGGTTGGCTGCTCAATTTCGTCCTCCTGTTGACCTTGGACTTCTTGAATATCCCGCACTTCTTGCTCTTCCTGAATCTCTGGTATATCATGAAGTTTTTGGATATTTGGAATTTCCTGCATGGATGGGTCCTCTTGGATTCCTTTGAGGGCGGAAATCATTCCTTCCTCAAATTCTCCATCCATAATATCTACATCATTGTCTGATTCTAGGATCTCAGTGCCTGTGGGAGAAGGTTGAGCATCGTCATCCAGTTGTATTGGCTCCACATCTCTGACTGGGGAAGGAATCCTGACATTCTCCAAAGACTCTTTATCCATGGCAAGTATTTCTTCTATATTTCTGGAAGTGGCTGACTGAAGAGGTCTGGATTTGTGCTTCTTCCGAGAAGGCCCTTCATCTATCATTTTATCCTTGTCCTGTTTTGCAGATTTACCAATTTCTTTCCTCTTCCCCAAGTTGGCGGCATCTGTTGGCCCATCTCCATGAGATGCATCGGCATTTGAAAAACAGGACTCTGTATCGCCCATCAATTCGTACGTGAATTGCACGTTTCTCTGCCTTAGAGTTTCTACCTGTCGATCTATCCACCATTGAGAATACTTGAAAATAGGTCGCATGAATTTTGCTAGGTCACACATCTCAGGCTCAGACCACCTCACAGGGGGGAGTGGTTGGTTCTCATTGAAGCCTGGCTGCAAATATATTCCATCATCCTGTAGTTGATCAGGCACTTTGAAAATCTTCGTTGCCCTTATCATACTTAGTGGCAATCTCGACCACAACCTCTTTCTCACGTCATATTCGTCAGTTGCATTAGCCCAGAAGTCTTCTAAGTCTACCCGGTGCTTGTACTTCTCTCCGTCCACAGTCTTGATGTGATGGAGTGGATCAAAGTTATTCTTGGCCTTGTATGATATGAACGGATATTTCTGGATTTCCAGACGAGCACTCTCCGTTGCTTGCGCCGTTGGACATGACTCCTCCATATTGCCAATGAAAAAAGGAAAGGTGACAGCTGCCTTCTGTTTTGGCCTTCGAATATTTTGATACGCCTCCAACTGCCTCAGCACTTCCAGCAAAACCATTTTGTTGGTTGGATAGATGGGCAGTCTATAAGGATTTCCTGAGAATCCTTGGATCCTGATGTAAGTGAACTTGGGATATTGGATGAACCACGATCCATATTTGCCAATCAAACTCTTGGCCTCATGGGTGAGTGTAATGTCCCCGTCTCAAGCCTGATCTCTTCAGTGACCGTTGGCCTATCCCAGATACCCGTAGGCTAGTTGAAAAGTAAAATTAGGGTTTCCTATTTTGAAGGATGTTCTGGCTCGGAGTTGTTTGTTTCAATTGTGGATTCTTTCTGGGTTTTCAGAGAGCTTCGCAATGGTATGTTCGTCTTGGCATTTTGAGCATTTTCAGGAATTTACTATTTTTAGTAAATTCTATTTCTGGCAGTTTTACAGTTGGGTTCAACGTGGTTGACTTCCTACTTCAGTTTGGTCAGTTGACTTGCTCATTAATGGCTTTAGGGCTCATTTGGAGAGATGAGTTGAGTCATTTAATTAAAAGTCACGTTTTAATATTATATTTTAACGTTGACCCCTTGGCCTAGTCTATTGACTTCATGTTGTTTTGAAAAGTGGTCTTTTGAGGGTGGCGCCTTCATTAAAGATTATTTTATTATTTACCAAAGTCAAATCAAGCTTAAAGTGGGCGCATTTATCAAAGTATTGAATTTATTTAAAATGTCAATATTGAGCATTGAAGGAAAAGGACGCCATCTTTGAAAAGGATTAGGGTTTTGACCTTGAAGAGGATTTTAGGGTTTTGAGAAGTCAACAGGAAATTATAAAAGGAAGTCTTTGAGCCTCATTTCATATCTTTTGTCTACAGTATTGTTATGCTGCCGGTTTGGCTCTGGAACTGCTTCGAGGAATGAAGGCCTCCTAGCTCGGGCATTGCTTCTTGCTTGCAAAACAGCAACTAGTGGTGATTTAGTTTAGTTTTGTGAGTTCATTGGAATTTGTGTATTGTAATCAGCATTGTGACTCACTAGTTTTCTGTTTTTGCATATTAGCTAAATTCTAGAATTGCATTTTAGCTACAGCAGATCCGTATTTTTATTCGTAAATCAAAAAAGACAAAAATATTTGTTATGGGTATTGCATAATCCCATCCATCTAGGCAAGGCGCCCTTGTGTGCAAGTTTGTGGATTTTTTAGAGAAGAGTCTGATTTTTAAAAGAGAAATTGCCCTTGTGCTGGGCCGTACAATCTGCTTTGTCTTGGAAAGTGTGCATTAAATATTGTTTGCATTTTAAGTCTGTTTGTTGTTCTTAGTTTGAGCGCCTCCATTCTAGTAGTGATTTGCAATTGATATCATGCAATTTGAGTAAGTAGAGAGTGAGTTACGAGCATTTCAAGGAATCTCTATGTTGCTGGTTATTTGTTGAAAGGTGCAGGTCTGTCATAACAGTTGGAGGAATCTGCAACTTCCTTATCGGATGGGTGTGATAGTTCATTAAAGATTATGCGAAGGCTTCAATGTGGATTGCCCAAGTTTGGAAAAAGGTTGGATCTGTTTAGTACCATCTCCGTTTAAGTTTTATTTCTCAGCAAAGGAAGTCACTAATATTGTTGCAAACTATTTATATGCTGATTCATATTGTTAGCAAGATATCATCTTTTATATTGTAAGCTGGCAGTAGTACTGACAGCCATTTAGAGTCTTGCTTTATCAAATTGTAATGTTCCTCTTTACTTTTAGCAATTGATATTGTATTTAATTCACCTCCGCCCTATGGTAGCTACTTTCCCACTCTGGGTTAGCAAGCACATTCTAGGTGTTGAGTTCTTTCAGCTTTCATTATTTCTTTCAAGCATTGTACTTTGTAACACTCCGCCATATGGTCGCCCCTCACTCCATACTGGATTGGGTAGCACATACTTGGTGTCGAGTTCCCTTTCAGCACTTAGTGTAGAAGATCCTCTGACCATATGCTCGCCATCATCGGCGCCATTCTTGGTTAGAGTTCCTGCATAAGCAGTTTGTTTTAGATCCTCTGACCAATGCTCACACCTTGCCCACATCGGGATCCTGGTGTACATTCTGGTTAGAGTTGCTTCAGCACGTTTTGGTTTATTTTCTAACCTTAACGGGTGCATTGATTGTAATTTGTAATTTGAAAAAATCGAAAAAAATTGGCTCGGAATATTTCAGTGAGTCTCTGATGTGTTCCGCCTTGAAGAAGCCGAGTGATGTACATCAGAAAGGCGTCATGAGCTCGTCGGAAATGTGACTTCTCTTTTAGTTGCAACTGCGGATAACAATCATATGCCTTGAGTTGTCCTTCGCCATTGCCAACCACACCTTTGCAAACCAAGCCAGAATACTTGTAATACCTCGCAAGCGAATATATGACGTACGAGCTCATGTGAAAGGTCTTGGTTTCCTCCGGGTTCACCAACTGCTCATGGAGGCTATCACTGATCATTCTGGACCAGTTAAACATCTTGACTCCGGTAATTATTTCATCAATGAAATAATACATCCAGTTTTCGAAAGGCGCACCATGAGGATTGCCTACTATTCTGTTCAGCAACAAGACTATGTCGCCATATTCTTCTTTGAAATGTGTTTTGACCAATTTCTTCGACATCTTCCCTGCAGTAGGTTTGGGCTTCAGCAACCAAGTTTTGTTTATGTTTGATGCACAAAGGTCTTGCTGGTTCTGATAAAGCTTAAGTGCATCCTCCTTAGTGTGGTAGGACGTTCTATTGTAAACTGGAATTTCGAAAATTTCCTGAATTTCTGACTCGGACAAGTATGCGAGAACTCTTCCATCAGGAGCTTCTATTTTCCTTTCTCGTGCATTATAATGCAATGCGCATTCCACCATAAGTTTCGGACACTCTTGTGCTAGCGGAAATCCAGCTGCATGAACAATTCCACTGCGCATCATTCTTCTCGCAATTGGCATAGGCAGACGTCCATCGCTTTTGTACATTCTTTTCCTGAAGTCCTCGAGGTCAACGTGGCCAAGATTGGTGTCCACAACATGCTCCCACTTAAATTTGATCTTTGACTGCATTTGCACACCCTTGCTGGCAAACTTCATCCTTACCGCCTCGAAAATAAATTTGCAAGGAAAAGGCAAAGAGAATATTTAGAATTCGAAATTTAAATCACTTTGAAAGATATTCCAGCTAGTTGTTAAATTAAACTTCGTGAAAAATCAAGCTGGAAAGAAAATAAATGATGAAGTTTTATGCCAAAATGAAGTGGACAAAGTAAATCTACCTGGCTCTTTTGGAAAAAGGAAATGATGACGATCACAATGCAAGTTGGTAAAAATTTATTTCCTTCACTTCGCTGCAAACTCAACTTTCGTGCCTTAGACAAATTTCTTCTCACACTTTTCTTTCGAAAATCAGACGATTGTAAAAATGAGAAGTGAAATCAATTATAGAGGTGAAAAATCGATCCAATTAGCAAATTTCAAATGTTTCCTTTAAATCGAGCTTTAACTTGTCTTTTACTCAGCTTTTGAGTGGCAAGTTTTATCTTCGACGATAGTATCTGGGAAGGTTTCCAAATTCAATGCCAGTTCAATAAAGCTCCTTTTGTTCTTTTTCCAATTTCGATTTTTCAAGTTTATCCTTTTGGGGTGTTGGAAAATGAATAATTAAAATAATTAAAATAATTATTTTATGTATTATTTCCATCCCATTCGTTTTATGGCAAATTATTTTGTCTAAGGCAATTTTGATTTTCGAAATTTTCTTGCCTTAACTTGTATCGTCCAAAATTATTTTGCCATAATTTCTTTTGTCCAATTTTATTTGGCCATAATTTTTTATCTTCCAAATTTATTTCGCCATAATTTTCATCGTCCAAAATTAATTTTCCATAAATTCTTTTGTCCAAAATTATTTTGCCATTTTTTTTCTTTCATCCAAAGTTATTTGGCCATAAATTCTTTCGTCCAAAATTATTTTGCCATAAATTCTTTCGTCCAAAGTCTCTGGCAAAATTTATTTCATCTTCCTAAATCATCTGGCATGATTTTCTTTAGAGATTTTGATGTTTGGACTTAGACGAATTTTCTTTGTTTTCAAGCATGGCGAATTTTCAAAGTGCCAAGCATATTTTTTAAAATTTTCCAACATTCATACTTAGGCAAAAAAATTTAATTTTTACCACTTCTCTAGACATGGCGGACTTTGCATATGTTTAGGCCATTTCTACATGTGGCTGGGCGGACTTTCTTTACATCCATGCCATTCTTTTCCTTGCCCAAGGCGGACTTCCTTCATTTGCTTGCCATTCAACCTTATGTCCAAGGCGGACTTGGGCTCCTTCTTTGCCATACAAGACTTGACCAAGGGCGGACTTCACTCATGTGCATGCCATTTAACACTTGGACATGGGCGGACTTCACTAATTGTCTTGCCATCTTAACTTTTGTCTTGGGGCGGACTTGCCTCTTTCCCTTACCATTCAAGGCGGACTTCAACTCTTACCTTGCCATCTTCTCATCTTGCTAAGGGCGGACTTCACCTCCTCTCTTGCCATTTCTTCATTATGTCCAAGGCGGACTTGGCCACTTTTGATGCCACTGGAGGGCGGACTTCATTGGATGTTGTGCCATTTCCCTATGCTGCTGGGCGGAGTTGCCTTCATGTCTTGCCATTGTTTCCTTTGGCTGAAGCTTTCTGACATTAATTTCTCCTTCTCCATGCTGGTTGGACTCCATACTTAGGCGATTTCATCATAGATTTCAGTCTCCTCCATGGATTTCTCAAATTATATATGAATTTCCAGATTTTTCACCAATTTGTTGACTGATTTATCATTTTATTCACCATTTTTCCATGCTTTTTGAACGATTTTTCTAGATTTTTTAATTTTTTCTGTGATTTTCCAGAATTTCACCATGAATTCAAAAAATTTCAAATCGATTTTTTGAGAGTTCTGTTGATCTTTTCGAACTTCTGAGTGGATTTTCGAAACTCAAGATCTTTCCAAATATAAAAATTTTCTAAAAATAGAAATTTTCCAAAAATAGCAACTTTCTAAAAATAGGGATCTCAGAATTGCTCAAAAGTGCCAAAAATGAGTCACAAAATAGGGGGGCTAAAATAAGAAAAGCCTTCAAAAATTCTGGGAGGTGTCGAATTGATTAAGAATGGCGGTCGATCTTAAGTCCCGGTCTCAGCATGATGGCGACGTTTGCACAGTGATCCAGGCTAAAACTCATTTGCTTGACGTGGGTAACAATTCAAAATCGAGACTCAAATCCCCCAAACAAAGACCGGACGAAAACCAAGACGCAACGACAAAACCCTAAAAAGAAAATCATGAGGGTCCCCATTTGCAATGGGGCGAGGTGTGAATTAGGTCACAACAAGTCTAAACCTTGCTAAAATGATGTCAAAATACAATATTTGGGCTAGTCAAATATGGACTTTGGCCAGTGTCATGTCAGTCGCCAGCAGCAATTATTGAGCACCTGGAGCTCAGAACCTAAACCAAGGACTCAGAGCAAGATATATCATGATGGAGAAGCACTTCACGAGGAAATTATACTCCTACATGGTCATTTCAATGGCCAGAACAGTGATTACAGAGATCAAACAAATGAAGATTTTTAGCAAAAAGAAAATTTGCGCCCCTGTAGCCCAGGGGGCCCCTTCTCTTTGAAGGTCCAGATTTGGTTATTTTTGCTTGCAGTTACATTCATTCTCTTCCAAATTGGCCCAGCTTTTCAATGAGCTACCGAACGTAGTCATCTGAGTTCCAGAACTTCGGCAGTCGAAGTCAGAAGCTGAGGTTATGAAGTGGTTGCATGTTGTAGAAATTGGTCAGTTTGCAAATGAGCGCCCCTATAGCCTAGGGGTTCCCTTCAAGATGACCCCTAAGATGAATGAGTTTGCAAATGATGTCTTCCTGAGATCTTTTATGCTCTAGTTCGGCTTCGTAACGTACTAGTCAGCCAGTCAATCTGACATTTTGAGAGATCGTGGAAGTGATTCTACCGGACACGTAAATCAGAGGGTGGAAAAATGTGGTATTCACACCTGTACCTTTGTAGGCCAGGGGCGCCCAGCCTTTAGGCCTGTCAGATGGAGTTTTTATCTTTCGCAATCTTCATGAGACTTGTGCACATTTACTCCAGCTATCCAACAAGCCCAGCCTTCAGCCTCCGGGATTTGGCAAATGCTCGTATGTGCGAGGTCTTTGTAGAACGCTAAAAAGTGAAGACGCCCGAAAAATGGCCAAGTATGGAGCGTATATTTTATTTTGAAAAGGCTATCTTCTTTTTGAAGTCTTAGAAGCAATTTTCTTGCTTTGTCGCCTACAGAGACATTTCTTGTAAGTTGTCCTAGCTACGCAATGAGACTGATGATGCGCGAATCGGAGTACTCCAGCTTCCGGTATGAAGGGGTGAAATAGGGTATCCGGTTGAAAGTTGCACTTTTGCCAAAATGGTGTTTGAGCCTTAAGAGGCCAGGGGCGCCCTTCTTTTTGAGGGCCTAGATGCAGTCTTTTGGTACCATACATACAGTCATTGGATGCAGAATACTTCCAGTCACGCAGTGAGCCTACCATCTAGTCAGTAGGGTTCATCATTCTCCGTCAGCAGCAGTTCGAAGTGTTTGATGGAAAAATGAAGAAATGACTTTAAGTCTGGTGCCTGAAAATCAATTTAATCAAAGGCGCCTAATTTTTTTAAGTGTCAAACATTGGTTTTAGCAGTTGCAGCTCCCAGCAAACATTTCATCCTTGCTCTGCAGGCTTCATGATGGATATCTCAGCTCAGTCGCGGCATCACTCAGTCATCCGGAAATCAGAGCTAAACATGGTAAACTGTAACTTTGCATTCAGCTATAAAGTAGGAAGTTAGCGAAAAATCTCATAACTTGTGCAAATGGACGCCTGGAGAGTCAAATGAGGACTTTTCGGAATCAGTGAAGTTTTCCGAGTGCATCCAGATGCTGTGTTTTTTTGCTAATTGATTAAAATAATATTTAATATTTATTTTGCATGCTAAGGCATTAAATGGCGATTTTTCTCAATAATTTATTATTGGCGCCTTTTTAATGATGAAACTCAAATTTGCATGATAAAGCAAACTGAATATTTTAATATTATTCTGTAATCTGGGACTTGTTGATGTGCGTTTTATGACACAACAAACACCTTAGAACAAAGTGTCACAGACGCTCTATTCTCTCTTGAAAAACTACTTCCTATGCTAAGATTGCAAGTGAGGTCATAGGGTAATTCCAATGTTTAAAGATGAACGCGGATAGGCTCTGTGGTATGGATGTGATTTGCTGTGGGCACAAGTAAGATTTTGCAAGTTATTCGAAGAAGTGGAGACATAAACGCAGTACCATTTTGGGTTTTTTGATTTTATAAAAAAAAGTGAAAAAAGATTTAGGGTTTAGAGACTCTACACTACTCCTAAGAACTCAAGAGAAGACGAAGACTAAGTGAAACCAAATAAACCATACTCTGTTTCGCCACGTTCAACGACAACTACGCAGAGCAAGTGCAATCTTCTAGGAATGTGCTTGTGATTTTCACGTGATAAATAATTGCCATCAGATCGAACAACAATTATTAAAACAGAAGTTAAGCATCCACAGTAAAGCTCAGTCTAACTTGACACATTGAGTGAAATCATCCACCCAAAGAAAGTATGAGCTCTGTTCCACTAATCTCCGTTATCAATCAATCATTCTTCTAACATACATTTTAATTCAAATCTATTAAGAGAGAAAGAAAATATGCGACCATGCAACTATTCAACAATCAAGTACTCAAAGCACCTCATGCATTTGAACTTCATTATCAAAGTAGCTTTTCACAACAATCTCATAAGAACTCTCTCTTTATTTCTAACTATCTCAAATCTGCTCTAACTCTTAATCTCTATTCTCTATATCTCTACCTTCTAATCTTCTAATGAATTTTCTAATGAGAATGAGAGAGTGAGGGGGGGGTATATATAGTTTTTCAAAATTACAAAGAACGGCCGAGATTGATCCAAGATCAATGGCCAAGATTAAACAGAACTAAACCCTAATTAGGGTTT
>VDFB02362859.1:0-11936 GCA_007258455.2 Sequoia sempervirens | reverse complement strand
AATCTATCCTTCCTTTATTCCTTTCAACATCATACCTTTCATTTTCTATCAAGCTAATTTTATTTAACCTTTTATCATATTTTCTTACTACAACCTTCCCTCTACTTTGAGTAATTTCTAATGCATCCATTTTTCTTGGATTCTTTTCAACTGTTCAAAAATAACTCCATACCTTCTTTCTTGATGTTCTTCTAAAAATAAGATTCTTATAAGTCTTCTCATGACTCTTCTCATCCTCTTTCTTGAAGACATCTATCTTTTCATCTATAATTTCTTCAAAGATACACATCCTCCATAATTACAAGTTTGACTTGTAGCAATCTTTTCCACTCTAAGGTATCAACCCTTTGTAGTTACAAGACTCTACTTGAAACCAAAAAATATTCACAAATCTATAGTATTTTGTAAACCCTCCAGGGATTCATAAACCCCTTTAAAGTTACAAGATCCTACTTGGAACAGTTTCTCCAGTCTCTAGTGTATTAACCCTCTATAGTTACATAATTCTCTTTACAACAAATCTCTCACAATATTCTAACAAAACTTCTTAAAACAAACATACCATATCAACTTCTTGTGCCTCAAATTCTACCCTCTAGAGTTACAAAATATCCTCTTCTACAACAAATATTTTAGGTTTTCTTGAGACAACTTCTATGTCTAACCTCTTCATGTGAGCTTTTTCTACTACCCACTTCATTCTTCTTTTTGCAACTTCTTTCTTTAGTAAGCCTTTATTTTGGCATCTCAACTCTATTTCAAGAAAAAAATTATTTCGTAATCTCAACTTCTATGATCCACACACACCCACTTACAAGTATAACACCTAACATTTAGAGCTTATGCCCTCTATAGCTATAGGTTTCTCTCACACTTGCAACAAAACCCTTGCTCATACATATACCCTCTACCCAACTTAAACCTCTATTGGAGGACAACCCACTATTTTACTCTTTTTGCAACAAACTCACATACACACACACTTACCTATCCTCTATCGAACAAGAACCGTAGAAGATGCACCTCTTCACTTCCTTTACCCACTTCCACCATGGAGGATGTCCTTGTACCTTCTATCCAACTTTAATTCCTATTGGAGGACAACAAACAGGATTTGATACCAAATGATGCAGTCATGACCAAGGGTCTTACCAAATTGCCCAATCATGCACCCAAAACATACATAATTCATAAAAGAACACAGTTATTAGAAAAAAACACTTTATTCATGTGCATGAATACATTCATTTAAAGTGCCTTCATTGACCTTGGCTCTCAAGCCTTATAACTATTGGGATTAAGGTGTCTCAACCTTTGAGTCTACCATACTTTTGGGATAAATATTTATGAAAATATTGATATATCCTAAGTTGCCAACTATAATAGTTGTCATAACACTTTGTGGGATTCGTCAAGAAGAGATATATCCTACATGCAAGGTGTGAAGCTCAACAAAGTGCCACTTGTCACTATGACACTTATTTGAAGCATTGTTGCTTATGCCTACGTCATAGAGGTGTGTCATAGTGGCACTGGTCACTCGGGCGCTCATTTGGAGAGAGGAGTTTGTAAAAAAATTTAGAGTTGCATGGAGGTGACATGTGTCAAGGCATTTTGAGTTAACTATGGCGTGTACCTACTTTTGTGGAAGTTAGCGCCCACTTTGAAAAGTCAAGATTGAAAGTTTCTATTTGTAAGGGAGTTGTGCATGGATGCAGTTTCTATTCCCAGTTGAGTCAACTTGGAATGTGGACGCCTAGATTTTTGACAAGTGTTTTTTTGCATGTGCATGTTGCATGTTGTTGCATGTAGTGCCTTTCTTGTTGCATTTTCATGCATGGGTGTAGGTTTAAGGAAACTTCTATCTTGGGCACTATATACTCTATAAATACAAGTGTTTTGCCAGAGGAGATAAGAGAGAGTTTTTTGTTTTGCAGAGGTTATGCTACCAAATTTTCTCTAGAAGAGCAAGATGTAATCTCCAAGTTTAGGTTGTGAGCTTGCAAGGGTATTGTAACAATGTTATTACAAATAGATACATTGGTTCAAGCCTACATGAGCATAGAATCTTTAATTGTATTGTAATTGGTTTTGTTTTTGATAATACAATTGATCTATGATGTTGGAGTATGGGGTTTTTTACTCAAAAGGGTTTTCCACATGTATATCTATGTTCTTTCTCTTTTGTGTATTGTTCTATTCTTTAATTGTTATTTTACATGCTGTTATGCTATTGAAATATTAATGGATCTAAAAACTACATTTTTCCCTTAAGGGTTAATGTGATGGAAATTAAATTGTGTTTGTTTATGCTTTAAGACATAGTTGTATGTGTGTGTATCACAGAAAACAAAAGATACTAGTGGCATATTTTGGTTCTCGGATGGATTTTTGGGATCTTCATTTCCCTTCAATAACTTCACAAACATTAACCCAACAAGTTTTTTCTAGCTTCTACTAATTTTTTCTGACCCTAACCCTCTGACATTGTGGAGACCTCTCAAAAGTTCCCTCTAAAAGGCCTCACAAAAAAGCTCCTCAAAATGAGTTCAAAATCCATACTTATAGCACTTGAGATGGATAAAAGTTGGTTATCCCATGTCTAATCATGATGGGACACATGTCACACCAAAATTCATTCATGAAGTCTGTGTGTAGGTCATTATAACTATTGCTTTGGTGTTTTTGGCATCAAATTTGCACTTAGTTGACAATTGCAAAAATTTAAGAAAAAGAGGGCCATATGAATACAGGGAATTGATGGTCATTGAGTTGCAAGAACTTGAGGAGCAAGTGAACTTGTGGGAAAATGAAAGGCATTAGGATTTGAGAAACTAAGGGGGAACCAGATAAATCTAGTTGAGTGGAGAAGTTTCACAAGATATGAGGTTCAACAAAAGAAAGAAGTCCAAGGGGCTTAGCGGGGATCCAATAAGCATCCATATGAGAATAAAGGTTCTACTTTAGGAGACCTTGTAGGATTTTGGATGACAAGGGAAAATGCGAGGATTCAAGGGGGATCTAGATAGGGTCAAAAGTTCCTTAAAGTGTAGATGTAGGCTGAAATTTCACAACTCCATAAGTTGTTTAAGTTTCATTAGATCTTCCCCAAACTACAAATATGGATACCCTTTTAGCTCTTCTTTAATTTGATATCATCAATTGACCATGAACACATAGAAATTCTTTGAAATTTGATCTTCTACTCTTGTAAACAAAACAACACCAACATAAAATAGGGAAGCTCTCTTTTTGGTGACACAAGATTGTTCATGGACATTCGATGCTTCCACATCATATAGTGTGCCATCCCAAATAATCTCAAGATTCCTCTCAAGTGGGATGTCCTTTCCATATGACCCCATATTTACATCACACTACAATGTGAATTAAATACAATATTTTCCCAAACTTGCAAGGTCTACAACACCCAATCCTAACATTAATTTTCAATTAAAATTAAATTCTATTGTTTTTAGAATCTTAAAGTCCTCTAGTATACATTAAAGCATACCATTCCTAAAGACTTAGCTTTCCCAAGAGTATTATCCCTATCTAGAAAAATCTTTGTAAACAACTTAAGAGATTTTTCTTCTAGATGGGTTCAAGGAAAATAATAAGTGGACATAGACACGCAAGATCTCATGAAACTTAAAATTGTACAAAGATACTTTGTTTTTGCATAAGTGTTTCTTCTTATGTGATTTAAGAAAAATCAAAGTCCCAATTATCTAAGTAAAGTGTATTTTCATTAATTGTTAAATTAATTGTTGCATTTCTAGAGAACAAGTCAATTTTTTTATGTGTTTCTAGAAAAATAAAAAAAATCAAGAAGACATAATTAGTTTTTTATTAAGAAACTAAAATAGATTTTGAAGGGGCCTTGAAACCATTTACATAAAGCACAAAAACAAAAAATCATAGCCAAAACATAACAAAATGTTCACAACCATGAACCCCAACTAAACAACCAACAACATAGACAACCTAAACCACAAAAAATAGAAAGAAGAAAGAAAGAAAATACCCCTTTCACATCTACTTGAGAAGACATAGTTGAATTAGTTTAATTGAATGCATTTATTTATAAAAAATCATAAAAAAAGTATTACTTATAATTATTTGTTATTTTCAACTAGATTGAATTATATTTATTTATTTATTTTGTACAAGTAGCATGGTTGTATCCTATTATATTTTTAGAGGATTTTTGTAGATTGATTGATTGATTGATTTCATGCATTTATTATCTAAACAATAAATAAATAAAAAAATTGAAACACAAAAGCATTCATTGGACATTTTCAACATCCAACATATCAACTTTCAACATATTCCACACGTTCAATGTCTTCAACATTTCAACATAAAATTCAACATTGTTAACACATTTAACACATCCAAAACATTCAACTTTTTAATTCATCCAATACACATCCTTTGACATCAAACTATTCACATAGTGTAAAATCCACATAACTATTATGCTCTAAAGTGACCTAGGATAGAGTGAGAGTAATTGGATATTAGTAGTAGTTTGCAACTAATATTTCAATCAAACCCCTTTCTACCTCTCACAACCAACCAACTTTGCTCTCTTGAGCAACAAGAGCAAATCGCTAGAAGGGAACAAGTTTGAGCAGGGATAGCCAACTTTGGTGAAGGTGACATTGACATGGTCCTCCACTTGATCTTGTACTACCATAGCATCATTAACCATATCCACTATTCCAACAAAATAAAAATTAGCACCAACCACATCAATGAATGCCAACACATCATCCACTTAGCAACTTTACATGACATGACATCAACAAGTCATACATGTGTCATTTTTTTCTACATACAATATTGTTGACTCTATAAAAAGCATTTGAGTAAGGGAGAATCCATCTACCTAGCAAGCTCCTAAATGGTGTAATAGACACCACCTCTTTTCAAACATGTTGCAAATTAAAGATATGTGATATTTTTGTAATCCATTTTAATGAATGAGAATGCTTCTAGTAAAAAACTATGTAATGAGATCTCCCCTTGGACTTGGATTTGTCACACTTCTTATTCTTCTTTCCTTTTTCCTCAAGTCTTCCATGAACATTTAGGGCCTCCTTGGCAGCGATGGATACCTTCCTCTTCATCTCTTCATAAAGCAAAGAACCCACCACATCTTCAGTCTTCAATATAACAAAAGTACTCCTAATAACCATAACAAGAGAATCCCATGAATTAGGTAAAGAACAAAGCAAGATCTGACATTTCTCTTCCTCATCCATTTTGGCATCAACTGATGCCAATTGAGCCACCAACATATTGAATGCTTCTAGGTGGTTTGTTATTCGTTTGCCCTCTTCCATTCTCAAGGAATACAACTTCTTCCTCAA
Source organism: Sequoia sempervirens (assembly GCA_007258455.2). Taxonomy (NCBI): domain Eukaryota; kingdom Viridiplantae; phylum Streptophyta; class Pinopsida; order Cupressales; family Cupressaceae; genus Sequoia; species Sequoia sempervirens. The sequence continues at coordinate 6,555 of VDFB02362859.1, read as the reverse complement.
GAAAATATTGTTCATTAAAGATTTGGCCTGATACATCTCACCAAGCTTATTCCATAGTTTTTGTGCAAAGGTCTCTTCATGGACATTAATCAAAATAGAGTTTTCCAAGCATAATCTAATTAGACCTTTGTCTTTACAATCCATAACATCATGTTGAGCAACTTGAGTAGGATCTGCAGGCCTTGAAACATTCTCATCAACAATATCCCACAGATCTCGATCTATTAACAAATCCTCCACCTTTAACTTCCACATCTCAAAATTATTTCCAGAAAATTTATCCACCTTTATCTCCCTGATGAACTTGCCATCTGAAAATTCATGCAACAAGATCACAAAGTGTCTTCTGCACAAGCTCCCACTCAAATATGGATTAGTTCAAAAAATCCAACAATCCACAACTGAAACCAAAGGTGATCAAGCTTTGATACCACTTGTAAGGAAGCTAAGGTAACAAAACAACTTCCTACAATAACCTTGAGAGGAGAATAATGCAAAACTTTTATAGATCTTTAATAGTTACAAAACTTAAACAAAAATAAACACAAGTATCATGCATACCACAACACAATAATTTACGTGGGCAAAACCCTTTCGGGAGAAAAACCCCACACTCCAAAAGCCACCCAATATATTATTTAGAAATCAAAAGATTACAATATACTTGTAGAGCAAGTTTCTCACAAGAGTATCACCACCAGAGATCAAGAGACACCACGATCGCTATCAGACTCTCATAATACACCACTGTCTACATACATCCCACTCGCTTATAACAAGGTTTTTGGAACCTTCTAGAATTAGAGTTTTACAAGGTCATTTTTCATTTCACGTGTTAACGAAAAAACCTAGAACTAAGTATCATTGATTTATTTTATTTTATTACATACATTTATTCCAATGTCATTTTTAATCCCAACTCATTATCTAAAATAAATTTAAGATATTTGCACTACTTATTTATTTATCCTAAATATTTAGAAGAAAAAAATATTTATTTTATTTTTAACATTAAATAACACATCTGATTTTAAAACAACTTTTATTTTAAATTTTAAAGATAATTAATTAAGGAGTGTGACATTAGATTTGATTTCTCCTCTACACCAAGAGTCTCTTTCCTTTCACAAAACTTAATATTCATACATCATTATGTAAATGTTTATGATTATTCTACATTAATTATAGCACAACACAAGATAATATAATAATATAATAACAAAGGTTATTGCATTTTTTGAGAAAACAATTCTAACAAAGAAAACATGTTAGAATTGTTTTTTCAAAAAATGCAATAACCTTTGCTATTAAGATAATAAAAATATCTGCCTGTGAATGATTATAGCTCCGGTCAATTCAAAGCCAATTCTGCCACCCACTGTACAGTACTCTGTATATATATATCTTATATATACATATTTAAAATGGACTGGCAAGAGGCCAAATCACTGTATTCTATCTAAAGTAGGCATATTTCATTCGACCTCCCATTTGACAACACAAAAATCTATCAAATAATAAAAAGAAATAAAAAGGAAACTAAGAGAGGTGTTTGATGCATGATCAGAAGCCACTCCCATGGTTTGTCCTTTTCATCTGTTTACAACGTGGCACTCATACCTCGGGATTCCACAAGATGTTTTATTTTGCTTATCTGGACTAATTTTTGTAGGTTTGTCCACACAATTGTACAATCCAACCGACCCTTTTTCTCCCCTGTTCATATATCCCCACCCACGTTGATTTTGTAGAGATTTTCTGTAGTACAACTCCAAACGAAACCCATCAAGCAAGAACCCTGTGAACTGCACCAGTATATTCCTCCCATTATGTATATATGTCATTGGGTGGTATATACACAACTTTGACCCACAACAGGATCACAGCAGACTTCATGTGTATAAGTTCAGCGCGACCCAGATTTTCTAAATCCCAATGGTGGTAGTTTTGTAAGGCTCAATGGTTGTAGTTTTTTTGAGCACCAATGGTGGTAGTTATTTTTTTTAAGGTCTATTGATGGTAGATTTATTTCTAAGGCCTAACGGTGGTAACTTTTTAAGGCCTAATGGTGTTGATGTTAAGGTGAAGTTGCATTGAGGCCGGAGAATGAGCAAGACGACTTAGCTTAGTAGGAGGGGACTCGGTGGAGGAAAGCCCAATGAAAGAATCCAGCTCACAGGAAGCTCAGTCCCAGTTAGTGGGGCAGAATCATCAGTTGAAGCCCAGGTCAAGTGCAATTGAGAAAGAGAAGACCAAGTTAAGAGAAAGACACAGGAGATCTATTACTACTAAGATTTTCAATGGTTTGAGAAAGTATGGGGGCTATAACCTTCCTCCTAGGGCTGATATCAATGATGTATTGAGGGCTCTGGCTGGTGAAGCAGGGTGGATTGTTGAGCCTGATGGGACAACTTATAGGGCACAGGTAAGAGATCCCTGGTTTTAGTTTTGCCTTTTTTTTGGTACGTGAATGAATGACTTTGATTTTGATTTATCGGAGATTGTATACAGTTCATAGCTTGAATAATATAATATAATGGTGTGTAGTGCGATCTTATGCAAGTGTGGCCTATGGGCTCATTGTTGTAGATTGAATGTTTTTGGCTCAAGTCGATATGCAGTGGATAGAATGATATGAGTAATATGGGCTACAGGTTTGTAGTCGATAGTATGATTATTGTGATATGGGTATAATTTTTTATTGGATAGTATGATTTGTGTGAAATAGGTTGCAGGTTTGTGGCGTGATATGATGAATGAACATGCTTGGGTTTGACTTTGATTTGTGTTAATGTTTTTTTGGGTTCATGGTTACAGGATTGTTGAATGCATAGATTTGATTGTAATTTGTAAGCGAAAGGTTGAATGCACGTTTTGAACTCTGAATGATGCGAGTCAATGGTCTTGGACCGTTATTATTGTGGTTCTATTTTTGTAGGATAAGTAGTTTTGGCTTAGACTTGATGTGCATTTGATGGTATTCGTGGCCTAAATGATTATACAGAGAGTCTTGTCATGATTTAGTCTTAATGAGGGCTGTGGGTCCATGGTTTTTGACTCATGTGTAATGTGGGTTTTAACTAATGAGTAATGCAGGCCTGAAAATTTTGAGCATGTTCTGTGTAATGTGGGTTGCAGTTTTATGGTTGTGTGACAAATGAATATTATGGACTTCACTTTGTTTTATGTGATGTGGACTGTGGGTTCATGTGACACATGAATATTATTGGACTTCATTTTGATTTATGTAACGTGGGCTGTGCTTTCATGGCTGTAGGTTGAGGGAATGCAATTTTTTGTACGTAAATAAATGGCTTTGGCTGTGATTTAATGGAGATTGCATGCAGTTCTCCTCTTGAATAATATATCCGAATGGCCTCAACTGTGATTTTAGCAAATGTGGCTTATGGGTTTGTGGTTGTATTATGAAAGGCATTGTCTTAGAGCTGGATGTACATATCATGGAATGATTTGGGTAACCTGGGTTCTAAACTTCCAAGTTAACGGTTTTAGGATATAAATGAGGATGAGTGAGAACATATTATTTTGGCTGTTATTTGTGTAAGTTAGATTTTGAGTATATGGTCGAATGATTTGGCTTGATTCAAGTTTAGGGTCTCATTACGTGGTTATGTCACTAGTGAATGCACTGTTTTCCTTTGATTTATACATTGTAAATTAATGGCTTTACACTTGAGGGATGAATGTGAAGCACGTTTTTAACTTTAATGTTGTAGGGTCATGGTTATTGCATGGATGAACAAATGCTGTAGGTTAATTTGGTTTGTAGTCATAGAATGTGTTATTAGATATTTACACTTTGATTGATATCAACAGGCATTCTGAATATGTAATATGAATAGATGGCTCTGAATCAGGAGTTAATCGAAGTTCTAGGGTCATGGTTATTGCATGGATGAACAAATGCTGTAGGTTAATTTGGTTTGTAGTCATAGAATATGTTATTAGATATTTACACTTTGATTGATATCAACAGGTATTCTGAATATGTAATATGAATAGATGACTCTGAATCAGGAGTTAATCGAAGTTCTAGGTTATTTTGTGTACTATCATAGAATTAGTTGAAGTATTGACTGTGGTTTATTTGTTCTGGAAAGATTTTGCTATGATTTGTACTTTGTAGGTCTGCAGACAGTAAGCTTTCTTGGTGTACCGTCATGGATTGAACAACTGGATGTTCTGGTTATCATGTGCATAGAATAGATGTCTGAATTCACTTTTTATCTTTGAATTGAACAGAAAAGTTGTAGGGATTTGGTTTACACAATCCATGAGTAGTTTTTTGGCAGTGGTATATGTTGCGAGAGCTAAAGAAACCTTGTTTCTTGTGTATGTTTGGGGATTAGATGAATGAATGATTCTGACTGCATTTTACGGTCAGAATAATGAAGTTCAAGTCAATCTTGTGAAAAAGTTTCGATTCTTTGGGTATGATTTACTCACTATGGTGTTGATTCACGTATGCTCATTGTTTTTCTTGAGGTATTCATCGAGTGACTCAGGTTTTTTGGTCTTTTGATGTTACGAATCAATGTGGCACGTGCTTTTATGTTTTAGTGCTTGACTATTGTTTACACTTGAGGAGATTTATTGTCTCTTTTGTTCACATTCAGATTCTAAAGGCTTTAATGTAGATTATTTACCTATATCTGTATGCATGGTTTTCACTTTTCTGTGGAGACATATTTTTCCTCTTTGTCTGATACATTCTTCGATTTTGATTTATGTTGTTGTGAGGTGTGAACTATTTGGTTTTACAGTGAAGGAAAAAGCGAATAGAATTTTTTTTTGGTTTGCAGTTAGAGGCAAAGTATTTTGGTTGCTTCTATTTTGGAAAGAAATTGCTAAACAGTTTTGGGTATGATATTCTCTAAAAGTAAATGTTGGAGCTTGAAAAATTTATGCTCATTTTTTGTGGTTGAGCTTTACTGAGAGAAAATGTGGGATTTTGTGCTTCTCAAGAAATTATTTTGGTATTGCATGTTTGTCTTGTCGGCAAATTTTTAACACTTCTTCTGAATGGGGCTTTAAAAGGTTTTGTAGTTTTATTGGTTATTGTTGAAGCTGATCTAGAGATTCACCTCTTATTTGAGCCCTAAAATGGGGTGCCTCTGGAGTTTGTCTTGGGGATTTATAATTGGATCCTTAGTCGGAATCCCCAATAGATATGGGTTATTGTATTTTGTGCTTAGCAAAGAATTGGAATGGCTTTGGAATTTATGATTCCATACTTGAATGATGGGTTCCTCATTTCATGCTTAGGAGATGAATGAATTATTGATTTGCTTCTAAATGGACACACAGGAAGTATATTGCAAGGTTCCTAAGTTGTGTGCAAGTAAGGACGAGTACTGTTTTGATTCATGTTATAGTTGGAAATTTTATGTTTTATGTTGCAAGTTTCCTAAGTTGTGTGCAAGGCAGGATGAGTACTGTTTTGATTCATGTTATAGTTGGAAATTTTATGTTTTATGTTGCAAGGTTCCTAAGTTGTGTGCAAGGCAGGATGAGTACTGTTTTGATTCATGTTATAGTTGGAAATTTTATGTTTTATATGGCATATGAAATAATAGAATTTTTTGCATGTTATATATATGATACTAATTTGGATTCTCATTTTTTGTTCAGGGAATGCCCCAGGTTTCAGGTAATCACAGCATTTCTCCAATGCGGCAGAATGCAGTCGTGAAAGCTTCGTTGACACCCTCAAGCAGCTTTGGAGCGGGTAGCATGGGAGGCTTCAATTGCTCAATTCCTGGAATGATTACTGATAATATTGATGTGAGAGGTGGGGACTGTTCAACTACGGCTTCTCCTCGTCATATGGGAATACAACAGCTTTCAAACAACTCATCTCTTTCTCTCCTGCCAAGCTCAGCTCTTTCCTCTCCATTTGCTTCTCCTGCCTCCAGCGAAGGAGGGCAAGGTCAGTTGGCTACCAATTTCATTCCTGGAATGTCATGTGGTTATCTTCCCATGGGTGGAAGAGAAAGAGATTTGTCTTTGATGAAAGATGATGTTACTACTGCTTATTTCAGTGCTGATACACTTGAAGCTAGGGGTTATCTACCCATGGGTGGAAGAGAAAGAGATTTGTCTTTGATGAAAGATGATGTTACTACTGCTTATTTCACTGCTGATACACTTGAAGCTAGGGAATTTATGACAAGCAGGGATACAATTGAATCTAAGGAGCTTATAACAAACAGGGCTAATGTTATCCCTAATTCTAACCTTTTTAATTATGCTAATCTATCTGGGGTAAGGTATGGGATGAGAGGTGTGTTGCCTTCTGTCATGATGCTTTCTCCACAGCATCCTTTCCTCCAGGAAGCTCGAGCCTCAAATCAGAATACCCCCATCGGTTCACCCCAGCGGCATGGAGGAATTGGTTGATCTAGTTTGTTCCTGTAAAATCTGACTTTTTTGACAATATCAAGTAGTCCCCTCAACTGTGCATTTTGCAATTGAACAAAATGGTCTGGTCTGACTTTCTTAATATCCTTAACAATTTTTTCATATAATATGCAC
>VDFB02362858.1:0-22027 GCA_007258455.2 Sequoia sempervirens | reverse complement strand
TTAGGTTATTATTATAGTCATTTGCAGTCATTGTCATTTTAGTCTATTGTGAGGTCATTTCTTTTATACAAATCCTTCAACACTTGCATAGGGCTTTGTCATTTGTCATAGTTGCTCATTTGAAATCTGAGGGCATCTTTATTTCCTGCAAGCTAGGAGGTGTAACAAAGGTCAACCATGGAAGATGAAGACTTAGGGTAACATTGTTCCCTTTGTTTTCATTTTATTTCCTTTGTGCTTTGTTATTTCATTGGAATCTTAATGTTATTGTGCTAACCCCTCTAACAATAATCTGATTTTCCCTTTTTGATTACATTGCGGAACCCGACCGCTTTTCTTTTTTCAGATGGTTTTTGTTGTTTTCTCGTTGTTTTGCGTGTACGTGTACCGGATGTCGTAAGTAAGCTTTTTTTAAACATTGTGACGACTTTGATGCGCGTCATGACGCATCCGCCACGGTTATGCATACCAAGCTACAACTCATAGATTTAACGCCGTGATTTTGATTTACGGTGAGTCAAAGATTCTGGACGCAATCTCTCGAATGACGCGAGATTTGCCATAACGAGCCGCATCTGTCTGGTATAATCCTTCTTTTAGTTTTTGGGGTTTTTATTTTTTGGATTTTGGGTTTTTCTGATCTTCTATATTCTATTTTATTCCTACATGTTGGCTAACATTAGATTTTGTGTCACTAATAATCTCTTGTAGCTGTGTTTGTCGTATGCTTTCTGTTTTCGTCAGGTTTTTTGTTTTCTGTTGTCTTGCAGGGACAGGTACGGATCAACGGAAGTTTTTTTAAAAAAAATTGTGACGCATTCGATGTGTCGCGACGCATACGAGAACCCTAGCGACGCATACACCCTGACAAGCCGCAACTGACAGACAGAACGCCGCATTTGATTTACAGAGCCGCATTTGACGACCTGAGCGACGCATCTGCCTGTCGCGCCGCATCTGTCTGGTAAATTTTTCTTTCGGTTTTTGTCATTTTTGATTTTCAAATTTTTGGGTTTTTCTGTTTACTGGTTTTCTGGTTTTCTAATTTTTTCTGTGTTTTTATTCCTACATGTTAATTAGATTAGATCTTTTGTGTTACTAATATTTTCTTGTAGCGTGTGGCGATCCTTTTCGTGTGTCCAAGACCATTACATACAAGACTACTAATATTCATTGTTTGCAGATTCGCATGTCAAAGAAGGAAGAAACAAACATTGTGCTTGTTTATTTCTAGATTAGCAAACATTTATTTTGGTGCTTATAAAAAGAACCATGTCTTCTTTGATTGATTGTGCTTGTGGAGTGGTAGGTGAGTATGCTCTCACTTGGTGAAAACCTTGTGATCAGAAAACTAGACCCATTCTTATTTGTTATTTACCTTGACTTGGTACATCGGAGTATCCTCTCCCCTCGCACTTTCGGGCGATCTTGGGTGTAAGAGAAACGGTTACCAACTCTAGAAATTGGGCCTGCCTAGGGATTTCATCACCCCAATGTGACTCAAACCGGCAATGGAGCTAAAGCCAAGCTACCCCCAACCAGTATATAAATGTAAACCTTAAAGGAAAACCTAAGGTTGTGGAGGCGATGTCATGCGAACGGGAGTAGGTACTCCCTTAAACCCGCTGCTTGAGCTTAACCCTTCAGCCGGAGTGCCACCTATCGGTGATTAATCTCTTGCCCCATGTATGGCCACTCAACGGGTCCCTAACTAAAACTCTTGTGTAGTAAGCCAAAATCCTTCTATTTGCTAGCGCGAAGACCGGCCTAAGGTGGAAGGGCATCCACACTTTCGCTAGCCAGTAGAGGTGATCACCACATGGAGTTTTCTCATATGGGTTGGAAGCTTGGTTGGCCTAAGAAGAGAGTGCACTGTAGTGGGAGCCCGTGGTACTAAGCTTCGAATTCACACACTACAAATATGCGTTGGGGAAACTCCGAATCTAGCGACATGTCACGGGCCTAACCTAGACGCGCTATCTAATGTGTTTGGTTACTCTTATAAAACTGTGTTTTTCGCGTTTTCGGGTTTTACCACAACAAAACAAAACATTCATCAAACGCATCAAAACTTCCGCCAAAACAACACCTAAAATCATCAAGAAACAAACCGCCATATTTGTCAAAACCGCAATTGACATCCTCGCGAACGCTAAATCGCCTCGCCGATAAACCGACCGGTATTCTGGAACAACGCGATCGTGGTGTCGCTGACGCACCGTAGTGGCGCCGCGGACGATCTGGATAACATAAACACAAGATTTGGATTAACAGCATTCAATGGTTTGACAAATGAAAGTCGCAGTGAAAACTGAATCGCATATGCAATCAGGATCTAATTGCTAAATTGAGACGCATTTTCCTGTCAAGATTTTTAAAGTTCACAGTCAAAACTAGAGGTCTTTAAACTGTCAACCATTTGTCAAACTCTGTCATCACGAAGATTCTGTCAGAAACCTAACTTGAAATTGCTCAAAGTCTTGACCATTAGTTTGCATTAGTCACCATAGGTTTCATACCTCATTCCTTTTTCGTTGCATACATTCGACATTAGACTATCCCTAGGTTCACATTTTGCATAGTTAGAATTAGGAAAATCTTAAGCACCCCTTGGCAAAGGCATTGTTTTCGAAATTAGACCCTTGTGGACCAAGTTATCAAACCTCCCTTTAGTCATTGTCCTCTTTTGTGAGATTTCCTCCAACTCAAAAGTCTAGTTGGGAAGACTCACTAGTCACTTAGATCTTGTCAACTTGTCATTTACAACAAAGTCCTTTAGTAGTCCAAATCGAAAACAAAGTTCAAGCTTAGAAATACTTAGATAACCTTATCTTACATTGCATCCACATTGCATACCTTATTCACAAAAATACAAAAATATTAGTCATTCTAGACGTCATTTTGAACTTAGACTTCACATAGTGTCATACTTGCATTTAGTTGTCATTCCCTTTTTGAGCAATCTCATTTATGGTCGAAACCAGACTTCAAAAACAAAAGAGACAAATGGAAAACTTTAGGCAAGACCCCAACAACCCTCCATATGACTCAAACTGGACCTTGTATGATCCATTTACCAATCTAGACAATCAACCTCCAACAACAACGCAACCTTCGTCAAATAGTACATTCGACCTCTACTTGCAAAGAGATGAAAATGGTCAACTACTTCAGGAAAACATAGAGGCATTGACACAAGACCCAGAGGTCTATCAGCTTGCTGAAACAATAGCTCGTCAGGATAGAGACAGATTCGTAGCCATGCTCTTGAGTGAAGGAGCTAAGTTACCACCAGGATTTGATGCCAACACGCTAAACTTGACACTTCATGACCCTAATGCCAATAACACACATAACATGTCACATAGTGGTCAACTTCTCAATACAATGAACAATACTTCCTTTGGGATGACAACGACACTACATACCATGCCCAACGTCCCAAACATCTCCAACTCAATAAATGCTACATCCATTGGGGGATCACAATCATCCACAACATCCACAACACTACCCCAATCAGATGGAACCACTATTGGCTCCTCAACAACGTGGGAAAATTATTCCAATCCTCTTTTTACCGTGATAGTAAATACCACGGGGGCATCATCAAGTCACCACAATCCCCCTTTGACAACTACATCTACCACCATGAACACAACTTCGACAAATCCGTTCAGTAGTACTTCACAAAATCCTTTGGGAGGAGCCACAGGACGTATCTTTATTAAAGGACAACAACAAAACGTTAACACAACAACACAGTCAAATGTCATTACCTCCCAAGGTACAAACACAAACGTCCCCCTTGTACAAAACCAACAATTTACACAAGGTGGCCAAATAACACAACCCATCACATCATTGACACACCATAATAGTCATGGTCACAACATCCCCCAAATAACGACACACATGGCTGGGGGACACATCCCAACATACTCATCCAACATCCATACTCATCAACAGGCACCGAATCATAACTTCCAATACCAACAACACACGTCATATGTACCACAACAATCCGCACCACCACAATACACCAACACTCACGCACACCAGACAGGAATGCATGGTGTACCAGGCAACCCAACACACGGAAATGTAAACGACCCTACCATAGATGAACTCAAAGCAAGAATGAGGGATATGGAGAAAACTATGCAAAACATGTACATCTCAGGCAGGAAACCAGAAATATCATATGACCTGGATGTATACCCATTTGACACGAACTTATACATGCCTGCATTTCCACCAGGATACGTGTCACCCAACTTCACAAAATATAGAGGCAAGACAAATCCCATCGAACATGTTCGCGAATTCGCAACCAACTGTATGGATATCGCCTACGAACCAACATACTTGATGAGACTTTTTTCCAAAAGTTTGGCGGGTCAAGCCCTTGAATGGTTCTCAACTCAAAAAGATATCCAGACATGGGATGAGCTCAAACAAAAATTCATACACAATTACGCCTACAACATTGACATGGATACCTCTATTACTAGCTTGTGTAATCTCATGCAAGAAGGCTCGAGTGAGACATTTATTCCATTCTTTCAAAAATGGAGAAGCCTCGCTAGTCGATGTCACATTGACATTCCTGAAAGGGAAAAAGTTGACATGTTCATCCAAACACTCCTAGGACCCCTAAAATTCGCATTAAAAAATACATTTTTGCACAAATTTCACAGAATTAGTGGAAAAGGGAGTCCAAATTGAGAAATCCCTTATCGCAAAGGGAGAACTGAGATATGGTTCCAAAAACACGAACACCAACCCACCCCCTGACAAAAAAAATTATTGGGTCAAGAACAAGCATGTTACAAATGACGGTGTTGTGGACGCCAAGACTGCAAGTCCCGTATTGGCCCTGCAAGGGGTCCAACAACAAAACAGACCAACAACGGCATTGACACCTCCTCCCAATCCTACTTCAAACAATCAAAGTGGTCAAAACAGTCAAGGACAACATCGTCAAATGAGACAATTTCCTAAGGGTCGCACATACACCAATTTAGGTGAACCCATTGAAGAAGTCCTTAAGAAATGCATCCAGCATGGGGTCATCAAACTTCCGAAAATCAAACCTTATGACCCCGGACAATTCAAACCAGCATGGTGGAATGATAATGCACTTTGCGAATACCATCGAGTCAAAGGGCATACAACTTCCAACTGTCGACAACTAAAAAACATCATACAAGACCTCATCGAAAATCGCACCATCGAAGTGGGTGGATCGCAATTTAACTCCAACTCAGACCATACTATCCACAAGAATCCACTACAGGATCATGGTTCCCATAATGCTTCCACTTCAGGCTCGCAGAACCAAGCTAACTTCGCCCGAGCCAAGTATGATTATTCTAGTGGACCAATAATAAATAATGTCAGAACTGACAATGACTACATAAATACTATTACGGTCAAGAGAGCACCACAGTGTAATGCTACTACGCGAAGTGGCAAGGTTACTATAGCTGGTCCACCGCCCCCTAGACAAGCCAAGATCACTATACCGGGCCCGTCAGTTAAACAGCCACAACCTGCTAAACAACCAAAACCTGTCTCAACCCCACAACAGTGGAAACCCAAGAGTCAGTTCAACCTCATTGACCAACTAGGAAAGACTCCTGTGCAAATATCTATCCTTGAGCTGCTTCGTATCTCTCCTGCGCACAAAGAAATCCTAGACAAAACTCTCCTAGAGTCGTCAGTCCCAAAGGACATCGATGTCAATCAGTTTGAAACTATGGTGGGATATCTCACCATGCCGCACCATGTCACCTTCTCGGATCAAGACTACTCATCACATAAAACCAACCACAATGACGATATTAATATAGAAACTTTTGTCCACAAGCACAAAGTTAGACGGGTTTTAGTAGATGAGTTGTGGTTGAATATATGCTCCCCTCAAATTATGAGAGCAGGCTCTTGTCCTCTCGACGCGGCACCCAAATGAAAGCATGAAAGCATACGATGATGAGGAACACTATTCAAGGGGTGTTATCTCTCTCCCTATCAGAGTGGGACCGGTCATTGTAGACACAACTTGCCAGGTCCTGGATTTGGAACTACCATATAACATTTTACTTGGTCATCCATGGATCCACGCTTAAAAGTTGTCTGGCTAACATACCACCAATGCTCCTCAAGTTTCTTTTGACAAGGATGGCCTCATATATGGAGACCCCGAATTTCTTTTTCACAATATTGTACCACTTAAGGGCCTCCCCAAACGAGTACGGAGCACCTGGTGAAGCACCTGCCTCGCCATCCAAGACCAACCTTCCGCCAACCTTCCACATCGGTTCCATCCACGCTTTCCGCCATGCCAAACTGCCATCACTTTCCACCAACCCTAAGACTGAATCAACTGTCAAAATCCAAGACCTTGGCTATGGAGAATTCAAACTGCACACAGCATACAGCATCACAACAATGCCTAGATCTCCCAAGGACTATGGTCGGCCATGTTTCCGAATGGAACCTCAGGAAACCTTCATAGTCCCACCAAATACAGTTTTTATCAAGTGGGGAGACATGAGTGAGGAAGACCTTGCTAATATCACAGGATGGATCTATAAGGATACAGTCACATTACCCCCATTACCAGTTCAAATATATGGCAAAGGTTATGACTTCATGAAGGCTAAAGGCTACGATGGTACTAGTGGCCTAGGAAAAGACAAAATAGGCCGAAGGGAACCCATAGAAACTTTTCAAATTCTGAAGTATCTTGGATTAGGGTTTGGATCACTTGCCAATGGCAATCGACGTACCTCTGGACTTTTAAATGAGCGAGTACATGCTTCTGACAATGTTGAGACTACTAGGGAACCCCTCACCGAAACTGACTCCCACGAGTGGGAATTTGGCTCAGAACGATCCCTAAGTGACTGTTTTCTTGATGATTTGTTTGTCGAACCAGGGGAATTGACCTCTGAACAACAATTTTTGCAAACATTCAAAATTGAACAGGCACCAAATAGTCAAATCCCTAGTACCACTTCCCATAACACACAACAGCCATCATCTGACCCCCCTTAGTCTAATCTATCCGAAGAGTCAGACGACATTGATAACCAGGGCTCTGCAACCTTCACTCCCTATTACGACAATGAATATGACACTAGTGAAGGAGAATATTGGATAGAGTCCGATGTAGAGTTGGATGATGATAACCTCATCTACAACATCAACGAATCCATCTGCATGTTTTCCGCATCCTCACCCCAATTCACTAGCCTTGACGATGGCATCTCTTTAGTTTACCCTGAACTAGTCAATTGGGACCAACAAGGACCACCAGTTCTGGACACATTCCAAAATGATGAAGCCATTGCCGAATTCATGGGATTACGAGAAGACATACCCAGTGGGGACCACAAATCAGGATTTGCCATTGATTTAGACTACACAGCATACTTCGGCGAGACTATCCAGTCCTCTAGTCGCAAAAATAAAAATAAAACAAAAAATGAAACGTCTCTAGGTGAAAACCGAAAGGCACCTCTTGACGATAAAATAGTAAAAATAAAGGACGTATCTGCGGGTGAAAACCTCTCTGAGGTGCCCAAAGATGGAGGACTGGACTTTCTCCTGCATTAATAGAGAAATTAGCCACTTATTGAGGACACGATAGAGGATAAATATTTCAATCGAAGACTCCCCAAGATGGTCCTATTTTCCCAAGCATCATTGATCGAGGAAGAGAAACCGTAATTTCTCATAAATTCCTTGCGTAACGTAAAATCAACTTTGCATGGTCTCATGCGCATGCCGCAGATTGCACCCCAAACCGTTCTCGGGTGATCATCTCGCCACTATTACCCAACAATGCCAAAACTAGTCAAACAAAGTTAAGAAAATGCACCCTCAAGTTGCCCTATTGGTCAAGGCTGAGTTAAAGAAATTACTGGAGGCCGGATTCATAAGGTCTATAGATTATGCTGAATGGATTTCCAATTTAGTGCCGGTGACAAAGCCAAATGGGCTGATTCGGGTATGTACAGACTTTCGGGATCTAAATAAAGCATGTCCAAAGGATGACTTTCCTTTGCCCAACATTGACATCATAGTTGACCTAACTGCAGGACATGAGATGCTATCCCTCATGGATGGTTTCTCTGGCTATAATCAAATCCACATCGCTCCTGAGGATCAGCATAAAATAGCATTCACGTGCCCATGGGGTACATACTGTTGGAACGTCATGCCCTTCGGTCTTAAAAACGCAGGTGTCACGTATCAAAGGGCTATGACCATGATCTTCCATGACATGATGCACAATATAATGGAGGATTATGTAGATGACCTATTGGCCAAATCAGCAACAAGGAAAGATCATTTGAAGGTACTCGACAAAATTTTCAAGAGACTGGAAGAGTACAAAGTTCGGCTAAACCCTAAGAAGTGTGTTTTTGGGGTCACCTCAGGAAAACTATTGGGGTACATAGTTTCCCAAAGAGGCATAGAGGTTGATCCGGCAAAGGTCAAAGCAATCATAGACATGCCTCCACCCAAAGGGATCAGTGAACTCAGAACTCTGCAAGGCAGAGTACAATCTATTCGCCGTTTCATAGCTCAATTGGCAGATAAGTGCCACCCATTCCAGTACTTGTTGCGCAAAGGTGTCCCCTTTGTATGGACAGATAAATGTCAAGAGGCCTTCCAGCAAATCAAAGATTATCTGCTATCAACACCAGTCCTCATGTCGCCTATTCATGGAAAGCCATTAATTCTATACATCTCGACCACTAATTCAGCACTGGGGGCATTACTGGCCCAAAATGATCATGAAGGGAAAGAAAGAGCAATCTATTACATCAGCCGCACACTGATAGGTTATGAGTTGAACTACACATACATTGAACGTGCATGCCTCATGGTTGTCTTTGCATCCCAAAAACTAAGGCATTATATGCTCAATCATTAGACACAACTGGTGGCCAAGATTGACCCATTGAAATACCTCTGAAGTCAAGCAGCGTTAACAGGCCGGTTGGAAAAATGGGTCATGAACTTAAGCGAGTATGACATACAGTATGTTGAGCGCAAGGCAATAAAAGGGAAAGTAATAGCAGATCAACTAGCAGATGCACCGATTCAAGCAACTCATCCATTAGTAACTGATTTTCCTGATTTGTTCATTTTTCATGCAGAACTGGCAACACCATGGAAGCTGTATTTTGATGGGTCTCATACTGGTCATGGCTCAGGCGCTGGAATCTTGTTCATCACACCACAAGGGGATTCAATTCCTAAGTCATTTTGAATCGCGTTCCTTTGTACAAATAACATTGTTGAATACGAAGCACTAGTTACAGGTCTCAAGTTGGCAATCAAATGGAAAATTCAGACATTTCTTGTATTTGGGGATTCCCAGCTAGTAATCAACCAAGTGAATGATGACTATGAAACAAAGGATGAGAAGTTTCTTCCCTACAAGAGGATGGTGGATACTTTCCTGACAAACTTCCAATCGATTTCTTTCGAACAAATCCCTAGGGCACAGAATAAGGCAGCCGACGCAATGGCCACTATTAGTTCTCTCTTGGACATCCCTAAAAATGTGTCACAATTTGAGTTCCTTGTAGAAAAACTATTGATACCGGCATATGATATCCCAGAGTCAGAAATGGTTTGCGAACTTGTTGGTCCCAACTCTCCTTGGTATCAGGACATTTATGAATATCTCAAGACTCAAACCCTTCCATCAAACCTATCCAATAACCAAAGGAAGTCCTTCATTCAGAAATCAGCAAGATATGCCATTGTCAGTAACACCCTATACCGTCGTAGTTTTGACGATACCCTCCTTAGATGTCTTGACACCGACGAAGCATGTACGACCTTACGAGAAGTACACGATGGTATATGCGGATCTCATTCGAGTGGTCCTACACTAGCTAAGAAACTGATGAGACTCGGGTATTATTGGCCGACAATGGAAAAAGATGCAATTGAATATGTCAGGACTTGTCGCAAATGTCAAATACACAGTGACTTGGTCCATGCTCCAGCACAGGAACTCTGGCCGATCACTTCTCCTTGGCCCTTCGCTCAATGGGGACTCGACCTCATGGGTAAGATTCATCCAACCTCATCCAATGGCCATAAGTTCATTATCACCGCCACTGAGTACTTCACAAAGTGGATCGAAGCCATCCCGTTGATATACATTACTGGCAAACAAATATCAAAGTTTATCCTCAACTACATCATTTTCCGGTATGGCCTTCCACAGTCCATCATCACTGACAACAGACGTCCGTTCAAAAACCAAGACGTCTGTGAGTTATGTGAGCGATTCCATATCCAACACCACTTTTCATCCCCATATTACCCCCAAGGAAACGACCAAGCTGAGGCGTCGAATAAAACCATTGTCAAGATTCTTAAAAAGACTGTTAATGACGCTGGCCGCGATTGGCACATACAACTTAACCCTGCTCTGTGGGCTTACCGAACTAGCATTCGTACGCCTACGAGAGCCACCCCATTCACCCTGGTCTTTGGCGCTAAAGCCATCTTACCCATTGAGGTCGAAATTCCTTCACTACGAGTCTCTTTGAAGGGTCTAACTAATGAAGAGGAATACCGACAATCACGCCTGCACGAGCTGGAAGTGCTGGACGAGCGAAGACAAAACTCACTGAATCACCTCCAAGCATATCAAAACCGCCTTTGTCGCAGCTACAATAAAAAGGTTATGGTCAGAAAGTTCGACATTGGCGACCTGGTTCTCATGCAGAACCCTAAGAACCAAGCAGACAGAGAAAAGCCAGGAAAATTTGAACCAAACTAGCTGGGTCCATACATTATCATATCTTCTTTTGGTTCTAGAGCATATCAATTGGCAACTCCAGATGGGGAACAGTTGACTGAGCCCATCAATAGTTTACATCTCCGAAAGTTCTACGCATAGCATCAGAAGATGGAGCTGAAAACCATAAAATACAAAAAAATCGTCACCTTGATGAAAACCTGGCAAACAGGCGTCTTGGTGACACCAAAAAAATCAAAAAATCATGAAAATAGTAAAGAGAAAAGTAATTCGTCCAACGGTGAAAACCTGGCAAACAGGCGCTTTGGACAGGAATCATGGTGAAAACCTGGGAAACAAGCGCCATGCGTAAGCAATCATTGCTCTGCCATCTACTGTCACTTGGTCTAAACTTGGCTTAGGATGAAAGGTATCTTCGCCGCTATTCCGCAAATCGCCATCACATCCTACTCTACCTGTCATAGTCGATGAATGATTGACATCAAGTCCTAACGACTGTCCGTCCAGCAAGTCAGCAGCATCCTATCCGTATTCCTTGCAAATGGCTAAGTCTTAAACTTGACTGGGGGCAAAATGTTTACCATGCAATTGCAGTGGATGTCCCTCAAAAAGACAAAAACATCATAAAATGCCATGAAAAAAGACAAAAACATCATAAAAAGCCCTGAAAAAAGACAAAAACCTCATAAAAAGTCCTGAAAAAAGACCAAAAACATTGCAAAATGGCCTGAAAAAAGATCTAAAAATCGTAAAATGTCCTAAAGAAAACCAAACAAAATCATGTGGCCACTCAAAGAACACTGACATATCGTCATTTCTAGTCAAAGTTAAGCATCTCAAATCAGTCTTTGTCATTTGTCTAAACTACGTTGTCTCTGCGCATTTGTTACATAGGCAAGACTCATACTTGAGTCCCCGAGACATTAGGTTAGTCCTTTTAGGTTTGTCAAAATAAAATCATGACGCAATCTTCGTTCATCAAGACAAAGTCATTGGTCGCGGTTTAACTACTTAGGTCTCCTCGAAAGTGTACGACGTGAGGGCAAGGCTATCTATCGGATGAGCCCCCGAGGCCGCATCGACTAGGTTAGTCCCATTAGGGTTCCGGCAAACATTGGCACAATACCGCCAAACGCCTTCACTTATTTTCTGCACGGGAAAACTCCTAAAACAAAGTAAAACAATCATTTGTTCAAACATGGCCGATCTCATCAACACATCACTCATGTCATCAGGGCAATATCGGCATATAGTCAAACACAAGTCAAACTCGGTCAAAGCAAGTCAAATCATCATAAACCGGCCAAACCGTCAAATTTTGGTTAAATCTTCAGATGAGTCCTTCTGAACGATAACCTCTGTCATTTACGCCTTAGGATGTGTCCTTCCTAGGCGTCGTCATCATCATTTCGGCATTTCGAGTGATCCTCTTGACATTTAAAAGATCGCTCTTTGTGACATCGGTATTCTTCAGATGTGTCCTTCTGAAGAACCAACTCTGTCATTTATGCCTTAGGATGTGTCCTTCCTAGGCATCGTCATTATTTTGAGGGACCCCTTACGACCATTAGGGATCGAATCCTCTAGTCATCGGCATTATTCAGGATGTGTCCTTCCTGAATTCACCAATTCTCGGCATTTTCCAAGGTCAATCAAAACTTTAAACATTTCGACATCTCGACATTATCAAACATGGCATCTTGGCATCAGAATAGTGGATATTCAGACACACTTGGCAAACACTTGACAATTGTCTTTTGAGCTTTTATCATGTTATTAGTTTTTCAGCGAGATCCCACTAAGCAGGATTTAGAGAAGCAGCGACGTAGCATGACAATTGACACACATGACTACTAGCTTCTCAGCGAGGTCCTGATTCTGGGATCTAGAAAAGCAACGACATATCATGATAGAGACTTTATTTTTGTAGTTTGACAATCATGTCACTAGTTTCTCAAGGATGTCCTGGAAACAGGATTTAGAGAAGCAACGACGTTTCATGATCTATCCTTGTCTTTTTCTGCTTGTGGGTGATTATGACAAAAGGACTGGGACAATCACGCTCTTAGTATGAGTCATAACCATCCTTGTCTGTGACTGTTTTGTCTTAGGTAATGGTGCGACCTTGCACACCTTGATCTATGTCATATCATGGTGTTTGTTGACCATTACAACAGTTTTCCCAATGATGATTAAGAGCAATAAATATTAAAAGTCCTACAGTAGAGTTTTGAAGGATTTGGTCTAGGAATTAACATGCATTTTCATAGGGCTCATGTCTTCTCTTCTTCGATCTGGTCATCTTCTCTCATCAGTCTCGTCATCTTCTCTAGTCCATCCCACGATGATATCCTGTGACATCCAAAAACATAAGTGCATACATGCTCATATACATTGCATTAGGTCCATACATACATCATCCATGACATTAAATTGTATACATAAGCACAAGCATTGCATAAGCATAATCATCAACATTGCATCTTTTACATAAATACATCATGCACATCAATAACATAATCATATAAATAAGCATTGCATCACCATGACATCAAAATCACAAATAGGCATCACAAGACATACATGGCATCATAAATTAAGAATCACACACCATACATAGCATAATACGTAATGCATAGAAAATCACATAACACATGTAGGTCGCATCAAAACTGCATCATCATATAGAATCATCTCAAAAATATACAATGTCACGGGATAAAGTCAATGCATATCCCAAAAATGGAGCTCGCAGGCTCAAATAATATAGTGTGTCACAATACAAATATGCCCTAGGGAAGGCTCTCATCATCCCCTCGGGGAGAAGAATGTGGCAGAGGCAACTCTGTCACGGACGCTAAAGCAAGGGATGGTCCTGTAGTGGCCTGTGTCTGTGACGCTGACGGAATACTGAGTGAAGGCATCATCTCAACAGTAGTAAACACCTGTGAGGTCACTGCGGCTGGACTCTGAGTGATGGAAGGATCTGTAACTGGCGGCTGTACCTGGCCTGACCTCTGCACTGAACCAATGAAACCATGACTATGCCCTGAATGAGGACTCGGAGTATGCCTGCCGGAATGGTGTGACCTGTGGCCTGACGTGTGTCCTGTGGAAGTCGACCCCCCGACACTGGTATGGCTCCTGGTACCACTGCCACTGCCCGATCTATGCCCACTGCCTGTCCTCGTCTATGATCGGGACAAGGTAGGATCCCGCTGCTCTGGCGGCACTGCCTGCTCATAAAGTGTCCTGTACTGCCCCAACCTGGTGCTCACCCTGGCAAGCTCCCGAGCCATTCCCCTGTAGGTCCTGTGCATAGGGCCGCAAACTCTGTGCACCACCGCGCCGCATCCTGCTGGCGGATCACCACCTGATCTCGCTCTACACGGGCTACCTCTAGTGCCGACTGTGGAGACTTGACCTGTGCCAAGTTGGTGTCTAATCTCTGCTGAAGGTCTACCACTCTCTGATCTGCTGTGGCATCTGACGGAAACTCTGAGGACGGTATCTCCTCCTCCCCCTCCACCATCCGCCATCTAAGAAGTCTCTCGGCCTCGCCTATGGCATCATCCTCCTCGTCATCGTCATCATCATCCTACCCTACCACCTCCGCCTCCTCCTCTCCCCCGCCACCTCCGGCCCCTCCCCGCCATCTCCACCTCCCACCTCCGTATCCCCGAGCATCCACCCCCACATCTCCTCCCTCCCCGCTCTCCCTCCGCTTCCTCCCACTCCCTCACCTCCTGCCCTCCCTGCCTCCCTCGCCTTCCTCCCTCCGCCCTCCATCTCCCTCTCACCGCACCTCGGGATAGGCATCTAACGCTTACTCCTCAAGCACAAGCACACAGACCTTCCACTGCATTCGGCTGCCTCGCTTCGGCCTCCGCCATCATCTCCACCTCAATTTCTATCTCCCACCTCCCCGCCTGGCCATTCCCACTCCTCCTCGCTCCCCCTCGCTTCTCCGCCTCCTCATTTACCTCCTGTTTCCCCGCCACCACCTTCTGTCTGCTTTTCAGGCACTCTACTTAATTTCACCTGGACTACCATTAACTGGTGCTGGCCCGTCAGGATCTGTCAATGGCACGGGTCTGCGTGCCTGCCACCATAGGTCATAGGCTGGCATCATACCTGGATCCGCTGCTCCACCTCTCCAACCCTAGGCTTGGGCTACTAACCCGTCTATCTGCTATGTGGCAAATGCCACTGGGATGGCTGGTCCCCATGCATACTCTCTGGAAGATCTGGCATACTCTGCCGTCCCCACAGGCACATCCTGCTGCTCGCCAAACTGTCTCAACACATGCTGCGGCAGGTACATCTCAATAATCAAGGACGTCTGCACTGTCCTGCCAATAAGGTATCTGTACTGCCTGCAAAAGCTGAGGTGCTCATCCTCATCATCCCATGCCTCGCAATCCCTGTACGGCCTCCAGATGAATGTCACCACGGTATCGATCCGATGCCGCCACCATCCTGTCTCACCCATGTGCGTCTGCTGTAATGCGCCGGCATAATAATAGGAGTAGGGCATCCACACGGAAAGCTGTGGTCTGTCAATAGGAGGGCAGAATATGGCAATGTGCTCCCATGCCCAGATCATCATAAGGGTGGTCCCACAGGGGATACTCTCTCCTCTCCTGTATACCACATCGTGCAGCTGGTGATATAGCGTCCCTAGCAGGCAAGGACCCCACGCATAAACTATCCTGTGTCTTCTCATGCCGACTAGGACGTCACCCCAACCAATCGGAAATCCATGTCCCCGTCGATCAGGAACCAAAATTCCAGCAATCAGAGTTGCTAGGAAGGCATCGAAGCGCCCATAGTGCTCTGCTAGGAAATCCCAATGTATCTCGTAACCCTGAATGCCGAGCCCAGCACCCTGATCCTGATAGTACGCACGAAAGGTCTGCTCGCCGTGACGTGGATCATACACAATCCGCTCCCCTCGAATAGGAATCCGGAGAATACGGTAGACATCCTCCAAGGTGATGGTGGCCTCACCTGTCGGCAGGTGGAAGGAACAGGTCTCCGAATGCCACCGCTCGCACAAGGCCGTCAACAAACCCCTGTTCGCCCGAATGGCGGGCATGAACGCAACATAAAATAGACCCAAGCGCATCAATCGTCGCCGCTCTCGTGGGCCCAGCTGATCGGCAAACCGAAAGGTGGTCGGTCTGCTCTCTCTAGTATAAATAGGGGCAAGCTGCCTCTACAAAAAGATGAACAATGCATTAGCACCTTTTTGGACAACTGTAATCATCATGGACAACAACTAAGGGCATGAAAGCATCAAAGCAAGTTAAAATTAAGGAAACAGGCAAATGCGGTGCAAAAAAGCAATTGCGTCGCAAAAAAACAAATGCGTCGTTCTCCATATCAAATGCGACAGGATAAGATGAGTGCGTCGCTAGATGACGTTTGCGTCACGCAATTATGCGGTTGCATTGCAACATTGCGAATGCGGCGCGACATTGCAATTGCGACATTCAAATAAGCACTTGCGTCTCAAAATAACGATTGCGGCACTTTAGCGGTCAAATGCGACTTGGTCAGTCACTTGCGTTGCACGAATTGTCAAAAGCGGCGCAAACCGTCGGTGCGGCTCATTTTTTCCTTTGCACTTGCGTCGCGACGCATCAAATACGTCGAACACGAAAGCAATTGCGGCTTACGTGAACGCATATGCGTCGCGGCGCATTCGTTGACTACCCTAGAAAGCATTAAATAACGCGTAAAATGATAAAATGACAAAGTGGGATTAGGGTACATACCGCCGGCTCTGAGCCCTCTGGCCGTCTGAAGGTCCTCACGATCTCTCCGCGGTGCTCTGACACTGGAATAACCATCGTCGCTGCTGCGCCTTTTGCTCTGAGCTCTCAGGATTCGCAAAGTGAATAGTGAAAGTGAATTGACTTTTACCCCTTTGTCAACCTATTTATAAGGTCAAAATGACATTTTTCAACCAAAGTCAATACTGGAGGCTCATTTGAACACCTTAGACCTCCCCGTAAGTCGCTTTAAACATGTCGAAATCCGAAACCGACTGCGCCGTTGTTTTTCTGATCATCAAATTGATTTATTGGGACCCTTTGCAAATTTTTCTAGCGCCGACCCAAAATTTGAAAATTTTCCGAGGGGGCAATGATACTCCGTACCCTCGCTGGGGCATATTTTGGACTTATTTTCTTTGTCACAATGTGACAAGCAACATTACGACAAAGAGGGGCAAAATGTAGACACCTAAAAATGACCTAGGCCTGCAAGCTTCATTTTTACCACTTTTGTCCTAGCATAATTAAGTTGTTTAATTGTGTCCTTGGTCCACATTCGACTATTGATTAAATAATTCATAATTATTTAATTAATTCATGTCATTTATTCCTCATGATTATTAAATAAATAAATTTTATTTATTTATCTAATACGTCATTAATTACCTAAGTCCCCCTTTAATTAAATAAATTTCTTAATTTTATTTAATTCCCCTTCTGTCATTTATTCCTCTTGATTATTAAATAAATAAATTTTATTTATTTAATTACGTCACTAATTAGGTCCTCTTCTCTCCAAAATTAAATAGATTCTAATTTATTTGATTTTTGTCCATTTTCTACTATAATTAAATAATTATTTTAATTATTTAATTATTCATTAAACTCTTCTCTCATCAAATTAAATAAAGTTAATTTATTCCACCCTCTTGAATTTTGAATTAAATTATTATTTAATTTGAAATAATTCCTTTTGTCACATTCTCCTATAATTAAATAATATCTTTATTATTTAATTATTCACTGGTCACCTGGGGTAAATAAATTTTATTATTTAATTTCTCCAGCGGCCTCTTTTTCTGTGCCAGTCTTATCTTCCAAATTAATTCTTTTCTTTTGACATCTCATTTAATTTCGACCCTTGATTGAATTATCTTATAATTCAATCTTGGCCCTTCATTTCTAGTCATTGCCCTAATTTTGACCTAACCCTAATTCGTATTGCAACATTCAATCTTAACCATGGATTTTAGGGTATTTTTCATCTTCTCATCCTGGCCACACATTCGAAATTGCAATTTTTATAAAAGGGCAATTTTGTTCTTATTTGTCTCTCTCTCTGGTCCATGTCTATTTTTTGTCAACTTAGGGTTATCATTTTAACAGTCATTTGTCATTTAGCTTATTGTGAAGTCACTTTCTTTTATGCAAATCCTTCAACACTTGCATAGGGCTTAGGCACTTGTCATAGTTGCTCATTTAAAATCTGAGGGCATCTTTATTTACTGCAAGCTAGGAGGTGTAACAAAGGTCAACCATGGAAGATGAGGACTTAGGGTAACATTGTTTCTTTTGTTTTCATATTATTTCCTTTGTGCTTTGTTATTTCATTGGGATTTTGATGTTATTGTGCTAACCCCTCTAACAATAATCAGATTTTCCCTTGATTACACACACACATATATATATATATACATATATACATATATATATATACATATATACATATATATATATACATATATATATATATACATATATATATATACATACATATACATATACATATACATATACATATACATATACATATACATATACATATACATATACATATACATATATATTATATATTAAATTTTTGGAATCAAATTGCATTTCTTTTTCCATCTCCTTCGAAAAATAGTTTTTAATAGTAAACGCCATTTTTAAAGAGTGACATGTACTTGCTAAAACATATATTTTTTCTATGAAGGATAACATTCTAATTTTGTCGAATTTAGATTTGTAACTACGATATCTAGTGCATCCAATTGGTTTCATAGTGTTTGATTGAATATTTTTTTCTTAATTAAGTTTTGAAATCAAACTAGTTACAATTTAGACATAGGTTTACTTGCTAACACAAATTTTTTTGTATGTATCGAAATTCTTTTTTTTTGTTGGATCAAGGACATCAATATCTAGTGCATAGATATTTTTCATTTCTTTTTTGATAATCTGCTATTTTTCCACATGTACAAAACATAGAGGTTGATTTTCAGTGAAAAACCTATGTTTAATTAAACTAAAAAAAATACATAATAAAACCAAAATATATTAAAATTATATTTGATGGATAGCTCGTTTCAAGGACTACATCATCCAATTGGGTCTGTGAGGTTGATTCCATTTCCATCTTCAACCCAAGCTCATAAAGGAAAAAAATTGTAGAATATTGCTAGAGGAGAGGGAGAAGGGAAAAAAGGGGGTTCGAGCGAACCCCCCTTCAAGCGAACTCCCCCTGAACCCCTTCAAGTGAAGGGGGTTTTACTCGAAGGGCAGTTCGCTCTAACCCCCCTTTTTTGCAAATTTCCTTTGTTTTCATTAAAAAATCGTGCCAAAAAGGGGATGACATCACAAAGGGGTTCTCTTGAAGGGGGGTTTGAGCGAATGCCTTTTTGGGTTCATGTGAACCCCCCCTTCGAGTGAACCCCTAAAAACCCAATTTTTTTTCTTTGGAGCATTTTTACAATTTTTCTTAGTGAAGGGAATTGTAAACCAGTATTGTGGGATCACCCATACATTGTGTGATTGATAGTATAATATGTTCAATCTAGTGATAGGTAATAATGTTTCAATCGTGCTCCATTAACGTGCCCTATTACGAGTGTGTCATCTAGTTTTTGTAGTTTGACTTCTCCAAACTCGATGATATCATGAATGTAGTATGGTCCTAGCCACTAGACCTTTAGTTTTTCATTGCTTCTTAATTTTTTTGTTGTATAATAATACTAAATCCTCTATTTGGAATGTCTTCAACCGCAAGTTCTAGTCATGCCATGCCTTTTGTCTTTTCCTTTCTACTTGGTGGTTATACATAGAAATCTATCAAAATTCATCTAGTTTTTCTAATTCTTCTATTCTTGTCACCAAGGATTGGTCCTCTTCTAACTACAAAGTAAGTGTGGTACATATGATGAGAATTGTGAAATTTGTGGGTACTATGGAATCAAGGCCATATACCAAATAGAATGGTGTGTATTTGCTAGTTCGCTTTTAGTAAGTGTGGTATGCTCAGAGTATTGCAGGTATCTTAATATCCCAATTTGTCTAGTTTCCATCACATATCTTCATTAATGCTTTTCCAATTATTTTGTTTAAAGATTCACTTCCTCCATTGGCTTACAGATGATAGGGTCAGCTTTTATTATGTGTTACCATAAAGTTCTATAGTAACTCCTTTATCATATTTTTTATGAAGTGTTTTCCTCAATCATTGACTATACTTAATGGACATCCATATCTAGTGATGATTTTTTCATATAAGAACTTCACGGTAGTTCTTGTGGTGCAGTTTCTTGTCAGTTCTACTTCTACCCATTTTGTTAGATATTCCACGTTGTTTATAATGAATCTAGCTTTTGAGTGCTTTACCAGAGAGTCAATTGGCCCTATAAATATATTTCCTACTTTTCAAAAGGATTTTAGGCTAATATCGATCTCAAGGGCATCTCATCATGTGCAATAGGTTTCCCTTCTCTTTGAAAGATATCACAACCCTATGTATATTCTTTGGCGTCGTTATGTAACGTTGGCCACCATAGGGCTGTTAATTTTACCCTTCTTGCCGTGGTTTCTCTGAAATTATATCCTTCAGAAATTCCTCCATGCATCTCTTGTAAAATGGACTTCCTTTCATGTTTATGGACAACTCTCCTTAAAATATCATCTTTCCCCATGTGGTGTAGTTCTCCCTCTACTAATGTGTATGGTGTTTCTCTTTGTACTAATGATTGTTTTTCTTATAGAGATATGTTTTTTAGAAATTCTTTGATAGATAGAAAAATGGAAATATCTTCTAACCCTTTCGGTACCACGGTAATGTGGAATACATATGTACTAGGTAATTCTTCTCAGTGAGTATCTGATTCTTTTGCAGTTTCAATTCTTGATAGGTAATCATGTCCCTAGTTGTTCTTTTTGGGTTTTACCATGATCTTAAAGTCAAATTCTTGGAATAGAAACAATCGTCTAGATATCCACCCATGGGTTACCGATTTGTTGAGTAGGTATTGAGGGGTTCATGATTTGTGAAGAAGGTGAATGGTGTAGATAGTAGATAGTGTCTATAATTTTTTAGTGCGTACACCTTTGCTAGGGCTTCTCTCTCCATAGTAGTATAATTATTTTCTACCACAGATAATTTCTTATTAGTAAAAGCTATAAGGTGATCCTTATTCCCCTTAGGTTGGGTGAGTACAACACCCATTTCTATTCCAGAGGCATCAACATAAACATGGAAGGGATTGTTCTAATCTGAAAAGATTAAGATTGGTGCCTTTGCAATCCTTTTGTGCTTCTTCATTCCATTCTATAATTTGACCTACTTTCTTCTTTAAAAGATCCTCTAATGGCGTTGCTATTCTGGTATGCCCTTTGATGAACTTCTAGTGATATCCTGTGTATCCTAAGAATCACTTGACTTATAGAGCATTATTTGGAGGGGATAGGTTGAGGATTAAATCTACTTTCATCAGGTTTACGACCAACCCTTCCTTGCATATTATGTGGTCAAGCAGTGTCCCATACAATACTGTGAATGTGAATTTCTTCAGGTTCAATGAAATCTACATGCTTCTACATTGATTTAGCATCATTCGAAGGACCTGGACATGGTCCTTCATGAGGCCATAAATCATCTAGTTATCTAAGTAAATTTTAAGAAAATCATGAATACAATCCTTAAAGGTATTGATAATTATCTGGCTAAATACCACCAGAGCATTCTTCAATCCAAATGGAATGATTGTATACATGTAGGATCCCCATTCGGTAGAAAAATTTGTTTTGGGTTGATCTTCCTCCCTAATATTTACTTGGTGGTAGCCGAGGAAGCCATCAGTGAACAAGTAAATCTCCCTTCTGGCTACTGACTCTAGTATTTCCTTTGTAAAAGGTGTGGAAAATGGGTCATGTATGAATGCTTTGTTTAATTCCTGAAAGACAAACACCCTTATTTCTATAGTCTTTTTATTTGATACTACCATTGGGCTTATCCACTTTGTATCCTCCACTGGTTTGATTATCCCGACAACTAACATCTTATCTATTTCAATTTTCACCTTCTTCTTCATGTTAGGGTTTAATCTATATGGTCTCTTCCGAACCAATTTAATGCCTTCTTTGAGTTGTATTTTCATAACTCCAAATTCCTCCTTGATTCTTTTCATTTTGATAAATTTAT